>JAPMNZ010862795.1:0-17972 GCA_029875035.1 Pomatoschistus microps
AAATGTGAAAGTAGATGTATACAGCTAGATACATGATTAAGATGTATCGTACATCTCATAAGTTGGTGTGAAGACATAGACAGATTTGAATACAGACAGAAGTTTTAAAAAGTAAATATTCTGCTCTTCTCTGTCAAAAACTTGGCACCAAACGTGGCATTAACTTCAATAAACAGAAGGGGTTGCTAAAGCTCACTACTTTTAAATCACCCATAACATGTTTGCATAATTCATTACAATGACGCAGACTAACTCCTGATTGTGACGATATCCATTGCTCTTCCGCATATACGTAATATGTTATGCATGTATGGAAGTCTGCTCGTGTTATTTCTACGGTGGAAGTGTCTTAGGGGTCAGCCGGTGCTTTTGTTGGCCACAGTCTCGGCTTGGTCTATCAGCGCCCCATCTATAGAGGATATGAGGAGGTGAGCAGTAATAGAGATGCCAGATGAGCCAGTGGCAGCGAGTGGGATGTGAGGAGACGGTGAGAAGATGACAGAGGACTCGGCCCTGGAGGAGTGGAAGGTGTCTAGGCTGTTCCAAAGGGATCTGTGTGTGCGACTGCTACACTGCCTCCTGCATAATTTATCAAACAGATGTCAGCTTTGTACAGCTATTTACTCTGCAAGTAAAAGAGCACGGCCAAGCAACACTACAGTAATTAGATCCTCTTAGCGCTGATTATCACCGAGCAAGTTATGACAACATTTTAATTACATGTTTGCTTTAGTTGTAAAAAGGGAAATCGCTTCTTTAGCTGTGGCTGTCGAAAATAGGCTTTTTGAAGACATTTTTCACCATTAAACCTTCACTGTGTCGAGTCCTTGATCACATCAATGATGAGACACACACGGTTTGAGATTTAATGCTGATCTTACTGAAAACATCTACAAAATCAGCAATCTCAAATGAAAGTTTTACATAGTGGTAATACATAGGATTCCTGGAGAAAATTTGTTTTTTAGCTAGTTTAATATGTACAAAAAAAATCGCAACAAAAACCAAACGCATCTTTTGAAATTTGTTGAGGACAAGAATAAGTTACATTTGTATCACTCTAACCGACAAGGTTTATATCTAACTTGTCACAAGACTAAACAAACCTGAAAGAGACTTGTTTTGCCATCTCCACTCATCTTGCGTTTTTGGTCTCAATGACTACTGCTTTTTTGCTGTGTACCACCAAAATAAAAGCACAGATATCATAATTAAAAAAGTGAAAAAAAAAAAAACTGATTATAAAGTTCCTAAAGGGCAGAACAATAACAACCATAGCGTCACCTGTTCAGTGGTCATTCTCTGGTTCTTTGCCTAATACAGTCAATAAGAAACCTATATCTTCTCACTTAGGGTATGAGGTGTGCTTCCACTGTGCAGAATATTGAATAAAGCATTGCATCTGTACGTCGATGAGAAACCACTTAATCGTGCACATGGTTCTCAATTTCTTAATGTTGTTAGATGGTGGAGTATGTCACTGCGTTTGAGTTCATGTAGAGTGAGTTATAGGCAAAAACCCATTCAGTCTCATTACATTACGGTGCTTTGTCTAATGAAAAGGTGAGGTCATTTGGTATCACTCAAATACCTCAATAGTCACGCAGACACACCAAGACAAAGTGTTGTGATAAATAATGTGTCGAGCAAAAATAGGAAGTCTGTCTCTTTTATACTTGTCTTGGCGAGTAGGGCAGTAGTGTGATGAAATTGCTTTTGAGGCTAACTGGAAAGCTTGACCAGTCAGTAAATCTTTTTGCTGCATGACCTGAGCCCATTAGCGCTGCGGACGCACTGACCTCCAGGGCCGAGGGCAGTCGCGCACAGTCACAGCTGCCCGGGTGTTTTGCTGAGCCACTAAACTGTTTCAAAACTTGATGTCATGGTTAAGATTCCAGGATCGACTTGTTATTAGGAAACGCACAATTATAAAGAGTAAAATCTGATCACAATACCAGGCAAATCAGACACAGGGAAACTGGGCCAAACTGCTAAATAAGTCAGCTATCTATAAAAAACAAAACAACAAAGAACAAAGCAGGGCAGGGCCTGGTTAGTATTGTGATGGGAGACATCTGGGAATGCCATGTGCTACTGTGGGATGGGTAAGTACATACTGTAAGTGACATGTTAGTACTAGCCATATGAACCCACTCAGACTATGAGGAGCACAGGGACTGGCCCCCTGCTGGTGCGTAGAGTCAGGACTAAACATGGGGACGTAGCCTTTCAGATTCATGCAGCTAGAATCTGTCAGTCTTCCGGAAAATGTGAGACAGGCTTCTCTGAAAATGGAATCGAGGTTAAATACAGTTAACAAAAAGTGCTATATATGTATGATTCATAGAAGTAGTCGTGGTAGTAGTAGCTCATCAAAATAAATACGTACAATAAGTCTAACAATGCAAATAAGATATGATATAGCATTACATGACTATAACATAACATAAAGATGAAATAAGAAAATATCACCTTTTTCATCCCATTGCAGCACACATACAGGACAGTAGTAAGAGCACACAAACTATACAGAGGTAAGCAGCCGTGAACTTATACAATGCCTATTACACAGAAGGCACAGAAGGAAAATTCTGGTGCACAGGTGAAAATGATAACTTGGACTCCGGCAGAGGGGAGAGTGTGGTTGTATCGCTGTATGAATGAATGTGGTCCTGCATCATTCACTGTTGGAGAATGAACTCTGTCCCTCTCTATTGTGCTGTGCAGAGGCTGAGCAGAACCGTCCGTGTCCGTGATGGAGAGCGGTTTGCCCAGTGTCCTCCTGCCCCTCACTGTGACAATTGGTGTACCGAGAATATATAGCTTTGATTTTACCATTAAAAGCAAAATCTCATGACGGCGAATGTGACTGACAGATACAAGCACATTAACTGAAATACATTTTGTGGCTGTATATCAACATCTGTCTGCAGTGTTCCTTCTGTCATGTCATCGCTGTCGTGACATTTCACTCCAAGGCTAAAAAGGGCTGATTTGTTGCTTTTGGGGAGTGTCCCGCCTCATAAATGTGCGCCCCTTCTCATTACTGCCTTGATTACCTTAATCCCCTGTCTGATGTCGTCTTGTCAGAGGCGCATGGGGATTCGAGCGGGCAAAGGTCAAACCATCCCCCATTTGATCACTGCTTTTTCATAAAAAAAGAGCTTTGCAATCTGTGTTATTATTCTGGAACGTATGAAGAAGTAAAGAAGATTAGCATTGGATTTAAAGTGGAAGATTATGGAATACCACTATACCACTGAATAGTATACTGTAAACAGCACACACTCTGATCTGCTTGAAATTAAATTAGATGTTAGATATTAGATGTATGGTGAAAGAAATTATTCCAAAGTGACAACAGCAATGCCAAACAGTCACTTAACGGCAATAAGGCCAGCCTTTTCAGAAAACTTATTGACAGAAATTAATCTTCCATTTACACTAATGGCATTGGCATTTGGATGCTAAAAGCCCTGCTGTTCTGACTCATCATTGGATCGGTATAGAGGAAAATGGATGCACTGTTCACGCTGAATTTCCAGGGAATTGTTAATTGAATTGACTGTGTGTAAACCTAGTTTGTATTGTCATTGGCTGATGTCTGGGGAGGTGTTGGACTGGAGTTTGTTGGCTAAATTGAATTCATTATAGAGCACTTATAGCTGAGCTTATAATGAGACCAACTGAAACAGGAGTCAGTTCCCAGTTTAAATAATTAGAGATGCGTGCAAATGCATGTGGATTTTTCTAATAGAGACACATTTTACTGGTGAATGATTGTTTTTTTGTGGTTTAGAAGAGTATTTCACCAGGGCTATGCTGTAATGGTCCAGTTTATAGGATTAGTCTTATGTTATGTAATTGAACAACAGCAGACAAGTCCTTAGTGGATCAACAAACACATTCTTGTATGGGTCAAAAACACAGAGGCAACTCGAGAACTGAATGTAGTTAAAATGATAATAACAACTATGAAAACATTGCAATAAAAAGATGAAATAAATAAAGCAAACACTATTATGTCTGTTTTCCTCATAGATTGCATATTAGGAAACTGAAAAGTGAAGCCAACCAAAGTGATTGCTGAATGCGGAAGAAGCAGACATAAAAATAACCTGGTCATAGAACCTACAACCTTCTCAAAGGTTTGGTCTTCTATAAATCTCCACATTTGTGCAACAAACTCTGCTTATTCTCTTCCATTCTAATCTGCATCACTTCATTGAACATTAGCATTGTCTACCTATATACAGTCTATGGTTTTTACCCTCCAAGTTTAGTGCCAAGCATACTGTGAGCAGGGACTTTTGCCCACAATGATTAAATTATAAGTACAATAAGTCCAACAAGAGAGATACTTTCAGAGATTGAGATAAAAGATGTTTGACCAAGTTTCTGTTTGGTCCACGCGCAAAATTCATTCTAAAGTTTCCGAAGAAACAGGGGCCCTGAGTGGTAACATGGCCTAGCAGCATCATGAAGCACAGGATATTTCATGCTAAAACACACATATCAGTAAAGTAAGTACAATTCCATGGAAATAATTTTGCAGGATGTGATACAACCAGAAAATCTGTGAAGTAAAAAGTGTGTCAAAATGTCATTATTGCATGTTCAAAATCTGAATAGCTTCAAAGACCTCCCTGACTCCAGTACAATTAGTGTGAATAGGTTTAAGAGCTTGCTGTTGCGGAATACCCTCCAACAATGACAACGCACACACACACACACACATTTCAAAGGGATATGCACCGTCTGCTGCTGGAACATGACTTCACTCAACAGCAAGACCAGGATTTGAGGATGATTGAAAGAACTGAGTGGACTGCAAACACAAAGAGAAAGCTCCTCATAATGGAGACGCCACATGCCAATATCACCTTTCACTTGCTCGGCTTGACCACTGCTTCTGTACCGAGTCACGTTCCGTCTCTTGACTTTTTTTAATCACATGTTTTCAATTACTGCTGGAGTGTGGAGAGACGGCTGGCGTTGTAATTCAATAAAGGCACACGGAGGAAGGTCAGGGGGTGCGAAGGGGCGGCCATTGTGTGGCGGACAGTTGAGTGACAGCAGTGAGGTCGGAAGCGTCGTGGTTACGTTGTACCCGTCACTCGAGCTCTGACATGAGCAGTCAGCGGAGATGTTGATGTGATGTCTCCACTGTGGGGAGAGGTGAGAGGTCCCAGGCCACAAGGCAGGCCCACCCCGGCACCTGTCATCCCCCACAACACAGCATGGAGAATCCAAACAAACAACACGCCTTGAAGGGACATGAGTAGACAAAGAGAATGGACCAAGATAAGTGAAAAAGTGTGAGAAATAAGTGTGATTACATACAAAACGATAATTAAAGGGAGATGGAAACATACAAGTTGCCACAAGTGGGCAGTAAAGACTCTGAGGCAGTAACTCTATGCTCCACTGAGGTTCATGCTCAAACCTCCTCCAGCTCATCCATCTCTGTCAACACTTTTCCCTCCAAAGTACTCTACCACTTCCTTATCTCCTCCTCTCAGCGAACACACCATCATTCAATGATCTTCTGAGCCAATGAGTGACCCACATTCAGAGCAAAGACATCGATTTTTGTCAGTGAGCCGTCCAGGTTTAGGAGGTATTATGTGCCGGTCACGCATGCTTGGCAACGATAAAACAGCAAGTCTGGAAAAATAATAATTTCTAAAAATCAACATGAAATTGGTTGCAGTTAAATCCGCAATTTTGGGCACGGTTTTAAAACACAAACCCTGATTGTAATGATTACAAACAATACAAAATTGACAGGTATAAATATCCATGTTTTCATGTAATTATGAATACATGAAAAAGTGGGTAGCACTCATGCCTTACAGTAAGAAGGTTATTTAACCCCCTACTGTAGCTGGACCAGGTCTCTCTGTGGAGAAATGTATTCATGTTTCCTGTGTCCGAATGGGTTTCTCCGAGGTCCATTTACCCCTCATCACATAAAACATGTCCCAGAGGGAAAAAGTCATGACCCAGTCGAAAATCAACATCTGGAGTCTCCCTGGGTGCTGCAGGTCCCACTGCAGTGAAATAAACTTGTGACCGTAACTGCTGATTAAAATTGAAAGAAGTATTAATTAGAAGTGTCAAAACAGAATAAATCCATGCTAAATCCAGCATAGTGTCTAGTGCCCCCACCCCCCATTTTGCACAAACAACTGTCTTAGTGGTTTGGAGGGGTCAAATGGAGAGGCCACATTTCTCTGCGGGGGACAAAAACGTGCACCAAACAGAGTGTGGCTTAACATTATAGAAGTATTTAAGTATTTAAACAATCTTCCTTGTACCGATACAAAAATAAGAGACAAAGGGAATTTGGCAGGGACAAGGGAGGGAAGTGTAAACCTTGTTTTATTGGCCAATTGAATGAACTTCGATTGGCCACTACCTTAAAGGATTTACAGGCCAATCTTCCCTCATCTCTGCGCTCAGTGCCTGTCAGTTGTTATTGAGTTGTCATTAGCCCCATACTAATCCCCCCAGCGCTGGGCTCTAATTGAGAATCACAGGTCGACATGGTGCCTCTCTAAGCCTCCTCTTTGATGCCGTTGTGCTCCTTAGCCTCTCACATAGAGGCTCCTAATGAGGGAAACAGGTGAACCAGGGACAGGCATTACTCAAGAATGAGACAGTGAGCAAAAGTAGAGCACCGTGGAGACAATGGTTGTAACAGAGAGTACAAGGGTTTACAGTGCAATACTATGTAAAAAAATAAATAAGATACAGCAGAAATAGCTTTTGCGAATTTCTATAATCTAAAGTTTAAGACTCATATATAAACAAGCAGTATTTGTAATGTGTAATAGCGCTGATCGAGTGACTCCAATTTGTCTATCTGTGGTTCCCAGAGGGACCTCGGAACCCCTGGGATAGTGCTGTCATGACCTGTCATTCAAATTCATTAAAACAAGCATTATCACAAAAAAATCCATAGTTTGCCCAGGGGATGACTAGATTGCTGCCAGTCAAGGGAGGGCAAAAGTAATGATATACGCACACCAGTAGCCGAGCAGAATGTCACATAAAGTTGGCTAACAGAACCCAATTAAAAATGTTTTCTGGATGATACAACAAGCATGATGGAACAATATATGTTTGTTCAGACTATTAATACAGAATGGTCTGGAAAATCATCAAATTCTGAGGTAGAAATAATATTGTGGCTTCTCTGTTGTACAATGTTTCATATCAAACCAGTTTACATTACAGATATAAACCATACTACTGTAATACCTTTTCTATTCATATCTGCTGAACATGTGCTTTTTAGTTGTTGGAATGACCAAACACAGCCTAAAGTATCAGGACAAAGTTATATAATCTATGAACTCAGATTAACATCATAAGCTTTGAGGCTGTTCCGCCAATGACGTGTTTGTTACCAAACTTATGCCAATTATCAAGAGAAATACTGCCTGTGCAGCTAATAAAGAAAATAGATGTAGTCATTGTACTTTCTACAGGTAAAGAATGATTTTTTTTCATTTTGCATTTACAATAAACCCAAAACAGAAGATAATTGTGATAAAAAGTTAAATCAAATGTGTTTTTATGATCAACCCTATGCCTCTGAAGCACCCCGAGGACCCCATACCAAGGGCTGTAACTATTATTATTATTTTGATAATCGAATACAGTTTTTGAAAGAAGAATCTGTAAGAAGAATCTCATCAGTTCACTTCAGCTTCCACCACCACCAGGGTTTACCCCTCAGGGATTTTACTTTCATAATTTCTTTCTTTCCTGCATACATCTTGCCAGATCTTCCATCCAGGGTCCAAGCGCCAAACAATATCGATAATTACCGGAATCACACACACATCTTTTTATAACAGGTCAAGTTACAAGTGTCTAACCAATAATGCAGTATATCGTCGTCTGCATGGCACAAGTGACATTCTTTTCATTACATCACAGTTCTCACCCATGCCTCAGTATTTGGATTTCAGCGCACACACGAGCACATTCCACGAGTAGCGAGAAAGAACAGACCCAATATTATCACAGCCAAGACCTCTGCAGAGACCGAAATTAAATCGCCAAAAAGTTCAGAGGCAGGACAGACTAAACAAAACCCACATCTCTTGATCTCGTCTCTAATACAGCAGTGGAGTTTGGGGTTAAGTCCACAAGGTCAAAGCACAGACAAGCAAGAGAAAATGTTCCGAAACACAATGAAGTTCACGATCACAAGCAGTTTATTAATGCAAACGGTTTTAAGCGAGGACGGAACGAGAGGAACGGGATTACACCACTTTGCTGTAGATGTTTGTAAGAGAGGGTTTGGAGAAGGATGACCGGAATGTCAAATATTCATTTTGTAAATAAATAAAAATGCACACATGACACAAATTAGATTGCCATGTTTCTTTTGATTAAAATGTAATATAAATATAAAAATAAACGACAAGGATCTACCGACTTGGGGACACGCTATGTATCACAATAAAGTAATTCTCTTATAAGATAATTTGGCCAAGACAACGGGTCGAGAACTCGCAGATTGTGTAATTTGAAGAATACTGCAGGGCAAGGTCAGTTATTTCAGGATCAAAAAACAACATAATATAGGCACATTCCCCTTAATGAGAGTATAGGCACACTGGGATATTCCCCAAACGGTTGATTATAGCTGCCTTGTTTTCTCAAAGTCAAGGATTCTAAATACTAAAATACAGATAAATAAATGTTTGCTTCAAAAGTAAAGAAACAGTTCACAACGCAATCACAAGGCTATATTTGAGCTCAAGGGAAACAGGATCAAACGAGGCCAAGAGCTGGACCCGCTGAAGAGCCACATCGCCATCTGCTGGTCATCTTCAGAACGCAGGGAGACTATACGCTGGGAACGTAGTGGATAATAACTTTCTTGTTCTGTGACGGAATCTCATTATTTCAAAGAGAATGAATAGAGAAAAATCTGGGGGATTCAAACCACAATAATTGCTTTTTCACTCAATTGACATAATAGCCAACAAATATTATATAAGCAGAAGTTTATAACATTGAACGTACCCTAAAGAAGACATCATATATGAGAGAAATGTTTCTAACCAGACCATAACATTAACTGAAACTATATAATACAATCCATCTATAGTTCCTCGCTATCAAAACAGTCGGGTTCTAGCATTACTTTTAAAACACGTCTATATTCAGCTTTATGATCAGAAGAAAAAGAGGGCTGGGACTCTTTGAGCTCTCAGCCCAAAGGGTCAAATATTAAATCACAGGGCTCTTTCCAACAAGTATGTAAAAGATAACATGTTTTCTGAGATGAAGAGAAGGTTAGGGTCAGTCACAAAATGCATTATATACATGAAAATAAAAATGAGCTCGCCCAGCTTTGATAGAGAATCCCCTTTATAACAACAATGTATGTTCAGATGTATTAAAATGCTTACGCCGTTTGAAAGATTATCAACAAGTGGCCACACAATGTACAGTAGGTCAGGCAAAGGCTGGCTGGTATTTACCTGTTACATTCTACAAGAGGCCATCAATCTCAATGCAAATGACGTGCCTTGTTTATAAGCATTCCGTCTGCTCTCGTCGTTCCATCCGATCGCCTCCACATGTGCACGTTGTGTGTGTTAGAGAGACCAGCTGCTTAGGTCGGCGCTGGGGGAAGTGTGGAGTGCAGGGAGCCGGAGATATGGCACCAGTGGAGCGTGACTCAGTCTGGGTGCATCCGAAGCCCAGAGGCCAAACGCTCAAAACATGTGGAAAAACACAGCATGGCTCCCACCTCAGCCTCTATAATCAGTGCACTCACTTTCCCCCTGTCAACAAGCAACTGTCTGCACGTCCATCTGCTGTCGGCAAAAACACAGCACAGGAATAGACTTTGTTTTAATAATTTTTTTGAAGCTTGTTTGTGCAAATACTGATTCGGGCATTGCATTTAACTAAGCAATTTCAAAATCACATTACAGAAATGACCTTCAAGCCGTGATATGAATGAAGAGTATCCAAAGGCCAAATAGGCAGTGCAGTGCTGAATTCAAGTTCTCAATCTTATCACTCAATTCAAAATGAGAACATTTAGCACCTAAACGAAACACTGTATATACAAACACTGAACAGTAAATATATTTTGTATGAAGTGTAGTTACAACCTGTCGCCTCCAGTAGGCACCCTGGAGTGAATTCAGTGAGTACATCTCCGCGACCTGTGATTGGTATCTTCATAGTATGAAGAACTGAGGACCAATCTGCCCTGATCCTTTCTGCATTTGAACTCGTATGTCATAATGTAGAAATGCCTGGCTGGTCAGGCTCAGGAGTGGGGCGGGTGGATCTTGGGAGGACAGTAACAAATGGCAGACATGAGCGACCTTGGCTCCATGTGGTCACAGCTCACACCCAAGTGTCAACTAATGTGACCTCTGTTGGCCCTCTGGCCAGCTCTACTCTGTGGACTTAAACCAAACATGGATACTTTCTCTTCATCAATTATCAAAACAAACCCATTCATCACAATCAATTATATTGTATAATTCTACAAAAGGCTAATTATGTTAATTCAGATAAATTGTGAATTTTCTGTTTCCTTCGTGCAGTGTGGGCATTTTGAGGAAATCCTGGTAAACAGTAAAAGATCAACAATTACAATTTGTTGTTAATACTCAGCAAAGACGGGGAAAAAAACAGATTTTCTGAGCTGCACCTGCTGAAGTCGCTGACTAGGAACAGTTTACACTGTACCTGCTGCTCGAGGAAAAAAAAAAAACAAAGCAGTTTTTCTTGCACAACTTGAGCCTGCAGCAAAAGCAAGCGCCTTCCAGACTGGCAGCATTAACCTTGAGTCTGGTCTCTTCCCAGCTGCCTTATCAGCTGCAGCAGACGGCTGGCGTCGGACAGGGCTGAGGAAGAAACTGCACCTTAACTGCACCCATTGCCATGGAGACTCCCTGGGGGCAGAACCAATGAATACCTGACAATAGGAGAGGAGTCTGCAGTGGTGCCATCATCTCCTTTTACAAGCAGCTAATATACTCCCCGTGTCAGTGTCTGGGCTGTCCGTTATTACCCGCTTGATGCTGCTCATTCAGCTTTTCACACATTAGCGGAATCAAATGACAAAGCTCCATATTCTCCCTTGTGTTTCTTAAGGGTAGCATGTACACACTTGAGCTGCACCGTCTTGGTAACATTAGTACAAAACTAAATGCAGCCACTTCCACTTTTCATTGAAAGGTCCATTCTGAATGTTGAAATAAACAAACATTGATTAGAACATTAACTTTTGAGCTATAAATGGCCTTTCACAGTCTTAATACAACTGCAATACCAACTTAAGAGTTAATATTGTATCGGAAGAAGAGGCAAATTATAACAAGAGTCTTGTTTGCAGCATTACTTGACAGTCAAGAGACACCTCCATGTTTTTTCCCTTCAAGACTTCCACTCACAAACCTCAAATTATACCTTTCAGAACTGACATAAATCAGGTCTGGCTGGTAAATGCTTTTGTGTCAGGCATAAAACATAAGCATGACAGGGGAAAAGTGAGTCAGCTAATAAAACGGAGAGAAATGTACCTGCGGTTGGGATTCATCAAACTCCACATCCACCGTCATGTTCCTTTGAATAGAAATGATCCGTTCTGACAGAATGATTTGAGATTTAAAAATGACACGCAAGAGCAACAAACATCCACCAGGGGTCCTCCTTTCGTTATTGCACTATGCAGCTCTGAGAAAGTCAGGCTGGGCAGTACTCACCAAGGAACATAGGAGCGTTTCTTCAGATTTGCTTCACATCCAGGTCAGAGAAACTACAGACTATAGACTGCATACATCACATCAAATTGGATTGTCGTTTATTACAGTTTTATTTTTTGCTAGTATGTTTAATCACCTATCAGAAAGAATGCAAACATTAGCAACAAAACATATGTAATTGTTTTGTTTTTTTTGTTGTTGGTGAAAATGGTACCATGGAAAGGCCAGGGTATGTATGATTTTGAAAAGAGGCAGAAAAATAAGAATTGTATATTTCTTTTCTGCTCCTTTCCTTCATGTAAATGTTTAAAATATGTATGCATCTATTATTATGTGAACAGGTGAACAAAGCATTTTTATGAAAGGAACAAATAAATAAATACAAAGAAAATAAAACTAAATGCAAAAAAGAAAAATATTACAGTGCAGTACTATGCCAGTGCATTTGGAGGCTTTGATGTAGTGTTTTGTCAGATTTGTTCTCCGCATATGACAAAATATTTTGAATATGCATGTGTTGTATGTGTTTAGTGGCATCCCAAAAATACTTGCCAGCTGCCTGTGTACATACAGCAACAATTATTCAAACCTCTCAAGTCTTTCTGCAGATAGGGGTTTAATTACAAGCGGAAAAACGGACGTTAAAGAGCGAGAAACAGTTAGATGCTAAAAGCCCTTTTCAGTGTCCCACAGGGTAACGCAGGCACGGTGCTGCTGTAAAAGCTTAAGAGTGCTCACAATTTGACATTTTCCTTGCAAGCACACAGGAAGCACCTGGGTCCAAGAGGGGGGGGGTGTCTCTCTCAGCCCCACCCACCTGCAACACATCATCAGCTTGACAAGTAGGTTCATGCGTGTTCTAAACAAGCATCCATGACTTTGCTGCACGTAAACAAACAGGCCTCTCAGCATTGAGCCAGGAAGCGTGCCCTCCTCTCTCCAGACTCAGAGAGTACACGAGGAACCAGCGTGGGGTGGATCTGTTGGCTCTACACACGCTGCATATAATGCTTTTCTCACACACATGGAGTGGAGAGCAAGTAAGAAGATCCCTGTGTCTTCATCCGAATCACAGAGATAAGGTCAAAGTGTTAGTCTTGATGTCCGATCTTTTAGGCGTGAGGTCCACTATAGTTCAGTGAAAATAGTTCTACAATCTAGGATGTCAGGTGGATTTGGGGTGTTGTGAGACAAACAAAAACAGATGTCAGTATATACAAACATATTCGTCAACTGGATTCAAGACGATCTGATCTCTTCTATAAGGTATAGCATGCCTGTATTGAGCTGAAGTTGCCTGAATGATGTCAATTGCGACTTGGTGTGAGCAAGGCAGAGGGCCACATTTAGCACTGGAGCCATAGTTTGGACATGCCTGGTCTAAACGATTAGTATCGGGTACTGCTTTGCCAAAAATCAAGGTCGTGAGCTGGGTGGAAAAGGGCGGGTCATCCTGAATGACACGTGGGCGGGTGTGCGGTTGCTCCTGCAAACCGCCACCACAGTGTCCCCCAGCAAACAGCTCATTGTGGTAAAAAGCATGATGAACTGCTTTAAGTACAACCAGATCAAGGCAGGTTTAGACGGTTTAGACGTGATGATGAAGAAAACAAGAGGGTTAAGGGGCTAGAACACAGGGTCAGAGGGCATGGTTTTAACTCTTTCCAAGATCTTTATCTAGCCAACATTCCAAGAGTGGTTGAACAAAGGCCTGGAGCAGGAAGCGTTCACTGCATGTTACATTTTAGTTCTTCTCAAAATAAAAAAAGGCTGCTGGGAGACAGCGTGGTATTTTCCTTAACAACTTGACATGTTCAAAATTAGTCTCATGCTTTGTTTGCTGTGCAGCCCAGTGGTTCATGTTGCCTAATGATCGCAGGATTCGGTACAGTATGTGCCTCTATAACACCAGCCAATTAGTGTGTTTTCAGCTGAATATAAGGTCCATTTGAAGTGAAAACTATATTTAAGAAATGTTGTTGTTGGGAGAACCCTGAATGTTAACATGTTGTTGATGCTGGTGTTTGAAAATGCACCAATTTACCAAAAAATATTCTCCTTGCTGATTGGCACTACTTTTAGTTTAACCAACCAAGACGTCATCCTACTCCAGGGGTGTCGTTTCCAGAACCGGCCGGTGTGGCTACAGGTTTTAGTTCCAACCTGAGCAGGAGCAAACCTGACTCCACCCATTTCCTCAAATCTTCAAGTCAAAACTGGATCCATCTGAGGTAATAATGGGTGGAGTCTTGAGGGCTCCGGCTCAGGTTGTAACTAAAACCTGCAGCCACAATGGCCCTTTGAGGACCAGTTTGACACCCCTGCTCCTACTCCAATAAGACAATATGAAAAAGTTTAAAAACAGTAGATGGCCATTTCTGCTGTAAAATTACCATGACAGACCAATGAAGAGGTATATATACTGTTTCATCATTTAGCCCTATGGCCAAGAGAGGGTCGGCCCTTCAGGTTTTCCCTTTGCAGATTAGCAGTAATGAAAGAAAGGATGTCCACCACTCCCTCCATGGCTTTTGAAGTCCAAATCAGACAGGAGAAATAGGAGGTATTCTCTTCGTAAAAAGTCGCTGGAGGGTCAAGATCTGCACACAGCTGCTCCCAGAGGGCACTGCTGATAAGAGACAAGTGGATAAGAAACATCCGGTCGCCAATGTGTTGCTCTCACTTTCCACAGCCCAATAACGGAAAAACCATGACAACAATGACAGCGCTCAAACAAGTTATAGTCAGCTAAGCGTTGTAGACTTTTTTGTATTGGATTCAATTATAGATTGAAATAGCTGAAACAGTATTACAAGTTATGAATAGTCTGTAAATAACTATCTTTTGTCAACTCGGGCCAAAAATTAACTGTTTGTATATTGTATGAATAATAAATGTCTCAGTATTAAGTGGGAGCAGACCATCAGCTCCCTCAACAAAACTGGGATTAAGACACCCTGGACATAAACTGTTCAAGTGAGGTAGGAGTATGTGGTCCATCCATACCAGAACCTCTCACCATAGGAACAGTATCTCCCCCTCTTTAGCTGGACTGGGAGTATCTTTGCATGCATGTCTACCTGTTGTCTATTATACAAAGCAAATTCCAAGTTTGTGAATGTTGTTCACTGACAATGGCAATAAAAGAAAAAAATCTGATTCTGAATAATACTCAAAAATCTAAATGGGATTGCCTGTGTCACTGGAGTCTCAGCAGAATGTATGGAAAACTCAAAGAAATCTATATTCACTCATATGATAGTTAGTTAGCTGCTGTAGCCACTGCTGTCCTGGGGCAGACTGATGAAAGCCACTTGGTCTACTATCATTCATATACCATGCACTCACTTGGCCATGTATTCAAAATATCTTGTCCATAAAAGAAAGAATAACATTTTGCACTTATACCCGGTATCGATCAATCTCCCATCATAGAACTAACCAGGAATCTATGTCTGTAGCATTTGAGATCTGAATAGAGTGGGAATGCATGCCCACCCTCTGAGAAGACTGCTGTTGTGATGTTGGGTGATGCAAAAAATACTTGGAATCTCATTCCATTTGAGGCATAACAATTGGGGAATCTGTAAATCTTTGTTGCTATTTCAATAGATCCACACATACTGTATTTGGAAAGGTTTGATACTTGGAAACCATGTAGCATTAAGATGACTTAAATACAATATAGAGTTGCATTATTCAATAAGATGCATGCTGTATAAGTGAATGGGAGAGGTGATATTAAAGATGGTCATCAATGGACAGATGACATGGACTGGCAGTAACATCCGCCAAAGTCTGTTTTAAACTCTTTCAGTAGTAGTATTATGTCAAAAGTTTCAACTGGCCGCATTCATCTTCTGAGCCCACACTAACTACACATCCACACACAAATTATACTCCCAAAGGCCCATATTATACCCTACCCCCCTGGATACTGTTTATAGCGGTCTACAGACCTCCATAACAAATCTGTCATTACTTCCAATAACGGCAGCTAATGCCACATAAATCCATCAGGCTGGAATATAAATTCTTTTATATAGTCAGAAGGCTGGGTTAAATGAGAATGTCAAGAGCTGAACAACAAGGTGCACATTATGTGGCATAAGTGAGGTCTGCTATAGTAACATTCATGATTTGGTAGTGAAAGTCTTAAACAGGATTTTTCAAACTTACAACAGTCGCAGCACATACACATTTTGCAGTGGGTGTGGTCTTTAGTTTGGACATGTTGAGCACTTGTGTAATGTTTGAAACAGATGTCCCACCTGTAAAATATGCCAGAGGCCATGTGGTTGTCAAGTATTATGCACAAAACAATCGGATTCTAACAACAATATATCCACATCTTATTACATGATCACTTTTCACTAGTCACCTAACAATAGCATTGTTAAAAGTAGCACCATCAGTGATATTTTGTTGAATATGACTAGAACTTAGTAGAAGTAATACATCCATGACATTGTGTGTTCTCAAACTTTGATCAATGAAATGGTCATTTGAAAAAAAAAAAACAAAAAAAAAACCTAAACCTAACCCAATGAAAGGTTTGCTGTCGATTTTATGCCATCAGCTTTAATTTGGATTTTTTGAGAGGTAGTTATTTTTTTGTAAAATGACAGTCCAGTTCATTTTCTGTACTGCTTAAAACGCTGGCACAATCCCCCCTCTTTAAAATCACTGGTGTAATAAGCACAAAAATGATAGAGTGCAATATGAAATGTTTACCAAATTCCCATCACACAATTTCTTGTTTGATTACACTGGCAGTCACCCACCTAGAGCTAAATGAAGACACCTGACAAACATCATTTCCACAAGAAACCCCCCACTTACACTTCACAGCCTTCAGGAGGAGTTTTGAAATAAATATTCTTCCACCAATCCCAGCTCTTGCTTTGAGAAAGGTTCCCTGCAGATTGGGTCACTAAGGAGCAGTCTACACAATGTACAAGAAGGGGATTTGTATCCACGGAACACTGCCTATTCCAGCTGTGCAGACGTCTAATACGAGTAAATTAAAAGCAACTTATAGAGCTTTTGGTCCTGGCACTCATGTTTTAAAGACACTATTTGTTAGTTATAACAACCTTGCTCATTTTCAAGTCTTCCTCCCAGATAAATGTCAGTGACTTGGCATTCATTTCTAAAAGGCTTTCAGTGGTGATGCTTCGCCGATTCCTAAAGCGAGTTCTGGCAGTGTCATAGAGTAAAGTGGCATTTGGACCAGATCTGTCAGAGTACACTGCAAGACAACTGCCACTCTTGCATAACTCTAATTCCTTAATATATTTTTAGACAAGGAAAGCACATTGTTTTGCATATTTATTGTTTAGAGGTATTCCAAGAGTTTTTACAGGTGGTTTGTCGGTGGGAAAGTTTGCCGTCTCTTCTCATGGCAAGGTGTACTTAAATGTCTCTATAGGGAAATTTGTCCACTGCATTTGACCCTGCCTTCGATAACAATCTGGAAACCTGTCAAAAGTAGTGGTCACTATAGCTATCATCTTCAGATTTCGATGCTTGGTTTGATCGGGACCAAAGCGGGAGGATTTGAGCAATGATGTATGTTTTTTGGGTGGTGGGGAAAAACTGGAACACTTGGAGGAGACCCACCCTGGCATGGGGAGCAACTAGCCGACTACAGACAGAGAGGCACAGGCTGGAGTGGGATAGAACCCATCTTGCCCTTCAGGAGTCAGATGCTTATTTTCAGTAACTCATGTGCAATCATCGCTTATATCTATTAACTAAATGAAAAGCCCAAATTAAATTACATTTCACTATGGTGCGAATAAACGCTATCTTGCATCGTCAGTTTACCAAAACCTTGCAAAACATCTGCAGCGATTATTTACCCTCGATTAGTTTCTAAGAACAACCCTCACTTATTTGCACATTAATTTCCTTTGCAAATGTTCTGGCTCGATCCGAGAGACCCCACGGCGGATACATCCAAATAAGACACCAAAGACAAAAGGAAGAGTAGTGGATGATTGCGAGAAGTGGCTGGAGCTGGATAGAGCTGGAGTTTGATGGGGAACACATGTTTATTCACACGGATGATCACGCGGAAGAGGAGCGGGCTGCCAAGAGCTTTAGTCACTGGTGGAGAGACTGGGCCGGAGAGGCAGATGTCTCCGATATGGCAGGGGGATAAGACAAGCTTCATTATCACTCTTCTCTCGCACATGCCACACAACACAC
>JAPMNZ010862822.1:0-12223 GCA_029875035.1 Pomatoschistus microps
TTCCAGTGCTTAGAGAAGTTTGAATTCTTTGTTTTAGTCCACAAATAGAAATTATCTGATACAAATTTGTGTGAATCTATTTGTTTTTGTTTTTACACTAGAGAAAAGTGAGACATTATTTTTGCTTATTTCTGTACAGAGGTTTTCTATGTTGCCCCGGATAAGAAAAGTCGTAACATGTAATATTTGACGCCTGCCATCTCCTTGATCACAACCACTAAATGGAACGCTATGACACTCCCTCACACATTTCTTTCAGTCAATGATTAAATTATAATTTTTGCTGCCGAACTGTGTCTCTTCAACAGGACAAAGGAATACCATGCAGAGGATTTAAAGCAAGCGGCAAATGAGCTCGTGGCAAAAGTCGAGGATCCTAAATTACAAAACACTGAGGTGAGTTTCATTGTGAGATTAGTGTCTTTCATTTGGCTTTTTTTGACTTTGAGGCATCTGGGGTGTATTGAAGGTGCATCATTTGTTCCTTTTTGAGCTTTTTCATACTGTTTGTAGTTATTGGATCTGGCAACCTCGAGCTTTGCTTTTTGATACTTCACTTGAGTGCCAGATTTTTAATGACATTGACATTAGGCAGACATTGTTTTTGGGGTTGCTCTTTTATAGGCAAATTTACAGTTTACAAAAGACAATTCAGTTATTTGAAAGTTTTCAGTATCATTCTTTGGTCCATTTTCTATTACAGTACTTGCTGGACTATATATAAACTGGACCAACTGAATTTGAAAGTACATTATTTCCACATTTAGTCGCACTTGGATCCCACAGGTTATTATGTTGTGATATACCATTTAGCCAACAGCTGATGAAAACTGCTCTTTCTGCTGTTCACATAAACTCACTGAAGCAGGAATGTGTGCTACGTCGTCGGCTCTGGAGATCTGCGGCTGATAGAGCTGTGTCCAAATCTGTTCCTGTCCTCTGTTGGTGTGCTAACTAAATACAAATGCATTGCTATTGCAGCGGTCACAGAAGTTAAAAGTAAATTATAGTCCAACAAGTTCTGTACATCATCACTTTCCTACTTTTAAATAAGGATAGACAATGCATACTCATATTTTGCAACTCCATTAACATAGTTGATTTATTTTTGTAAATATTTGCTCATTTCTACGGTTTGGTCTTTGCCCCAGAGCAAATGGATTTAGGCTTTCATTATGGTTTCACTTCACCACAGCATTAAACTGACAATATATTTCAAAATGCCACAACATGTTGTTATTAATGTATGCACTCCCATCTTTATCAATCACTCTGTCACTAGTAGGCCCTTTTTTTTTGGAAAATGACTTTCGTTTTTCTTTTCTAATGGTTCCAATCATCTTTCTGTTAATATTTGCTGTCTTGTCATTTCTCATTGTCGTTGTGTAGTTCCTGCGGTTCGTTAGGCAGATTGGGGAGGGCAGTGTGACAGTGGAGAGCAGCACAGACAAACAGCTCAGAGATAAAGCTCAGGCCCAAGAGGCTCAAAACTGGGCCTCCAGCTTCAACCAGGTACGGGTCACTGCCCCCATCACAACAGAGTGCAAGGGGCAACTATTACTTCACTTCCCCAGCTTTAAATAGAAGCTGCACTGCACAAGAAAATTATATTTTTGCTGTTTTAGCATATAGCAGGGCTTGTTTTAATTATTAGACAATAAGCTGAAAGATTTAGTATTGGATATCTATATTCCTTATAGCTCACAAGGGGAGAACAAGAAGCCATGTTGGTTAATTTTGCATAGATCAGACAGTGGTGCCCAAAGAGGAAGCCAAATAAAATACTTTCTTTTAATGGATTTTTTTTTTATACATGGTAAAAGAGCACATACTCTTAATTCCGTTTAAAACAAATAAGTTAGACAGTTAAACTTCATTTACAGAGCTCCTTTCACAGATACAAACACAAACCGCAATGGCTGCATTTAAAACAATGTAGATATATTAATCACTATATTTACCTTGATAAAATAGAACAGGTTTTATATTATTTTTTTATATTTGTTTTATTTTACTTTATCTTGACGGATCATATCAAATCTGAATAATAATTGTGTGACAGCCCTCACCCCATTAATAGTGCATATTCATTTTGGTCCATCGGGTAGATGGACCTAAGAAAAAGGTAATACCTCCGGTATAAATAATTACAATTAAAGAATTAAATGTATTGAAATAGTAAAAAGAAAAGAAAAGTGCAGCATTGAAAAAGCACATTATTTCGATCAAGCCCTGATACAAAAATCAGTGTAAATGGTCAGAATTGGTTTAATGGAAGTTGTGTATTTACCAAGTGCAGCTTTTGAGTTGAATATTTCCACATTCTTGTTCCTGTTGAACGTGTCATTTCACTGATTAACACCATTCGTCTGCTCTCCCGCTGCTTCAAACTGCTCCTACTTTATCCTGTCCAACAATTGTCCCCACTTCACCAAACACTGCCCCAAACTCCACTTGCTCCTCACGCCTTGCCATTGTAGTTCCTGGCCCAGACAGGGGGGGGCAGCCTTCCTCTGCAGCCTCCAGAGAGAGACCAGACCATTGAGAAAGATAAAGCAAAGCAGGCAGAGAAGTGGGCAAAGGTCGTCAGGCAGGTACAGAAAACATGACCATATAATATCGACTATTATTACGTCATAGTTCCTACTCAACACTTTGAATAGTTTTACTGTTTTATCTGTTTTTGTGGAGCTGTTTTTTCCCTTTTTTATGTATTTATTATGTGTATATATATTATTTTCTTATTTAAAAACAAACTGGAACATGAACGTTTTTCTTTTAGGTACTAGAATTATCGGGTGTTCATATCCTTCAGTAATTTCCGGATGGTAGACAACATTTTGGAATCATCTGGGCATTTTCAGTCCATTGTAATTCCAAAGATGTTTAGTCTGTAGACTGAGGTTAAAACTAGAAATGAGCACAGGGGACATCTGCATCGTTTTTGTTGCCAAGTATTGCTTAATTTTTCTAGTTGCGCTTAATTGCGTCAGTGGCATTAAGGAGTTTCATAATGATGTCAATATATATCATCTAGGGTTAGTGATACTTTATTATGGGACCAGAAATTCCAGGTAACTTTCTTTTTCTGAATTTAAAGTAGGACATCTCATTTCATTTTCCTGCTTTCTGTTTGTGCCCTTCTGTTACTTGATATATTCCCACCTAGAAATGGCTGTAGCTCTGTCAGGACATGGTCATGCTTTATTCCTGTGATCAGGTGTCTGAAGACTCAGCAGAGGCTTGGGTGGACGAGTTCGCCACAGCAGGGCCGGAGTTCCAACAGGCTAAAGCCGCAGTAGAGGTAACTCTTGTAGATTCTCTCTATTCATAAACATGTCTGAAAATCTGCTTCTTCAGAGTTTTAATTTAAATTCAGTTAAAACATGCACTTGTACTTAGATATTTTTCTCTTCTGGACTTTTGTCACATTTTATTTACTCTGTCATCCACAACCAACGTTTATTTTCCTATGTCCATCTCTAAGGGCTGCTTTTACTAAATGTACATGAATATAATTGAACAAAAGGTCCCTAATATCGTGTTCTTCAAATCTTACTTTTGGATTTCCTAAGCATTGCCCCCAACATGATATGATAGTGTGACTTTCATGACTTTGAGAATTCACTTAATGTTTTAGTATGTAAAATGTATTGCAGAAAGATATAAACATATATATTACGGACTTAGACACTGTCAGGATGAGAGAACGCACTAAACATCTAACAAGACTCCACATTTTGCAATCATGCAATTACTTTGGTTTTTTTGTTGGAATTCCTAAATTCAAGTCAGAAAGTTGTGTTTTTAAGAAGAAACAGTTTATTTGGGCATCTCCTTTTTTAATGATATTGTCTTTTGTCTCAGAGTGATGTGGATTTCTGGGAGAAGCTGCAGGAGGAGTGGGAGGAGATGGCAAAGCGGGACGCAGAGAGCCACCCCTGGTTATCAGACTTCGACCAGCTCCTCAACTCCTCCTATGATAAGGTCAAAAACTAAATTATCTACAAAAAGCAAATATTTAATCAAATTGTTTAACACATATATGTTATATTTATAAGATAAGAGAACCTTTTTTTTATAACATTTGGAATTACATCAAGTTTTAATTGTGAAATAGATTACATTTTGTTCATGATTTTTTATTGATTGATTTTATAGGGATACCAGTTTGAAGAAGAAAATCCTTATTTGACACACCCTGACCCTCTGTCGGAGGGCGTGAAGAGGATGGAGGCAGGGGACATCCCTGGGGCCGTTCGCTTCTTTGAAAGTGCAGTACAGAAAGAACCAGAGAATCAACTGGTGAGGACCATTCTGTGCGATTATAGTCATGTCATTTATCTTCCTTTTTCATGTATTGTTTGTTTTGACCTGCAGGCGTGGCAATATCTGGGGACATGTCAAGCAGAAAATGAGCAAGAGTTTGCAGCCATCAGCGCCCTCCGCAGGTGAGAGAGAGCGCACATTTTTGTTTAAATTGCAGCTGATGTGTTAAATAGACCTAATGATTACTACTGAGCTATAATATAAGATGCCATTGCTGGTATGATGATCATGACCAAAATTATCATGACCACCGGCATGAACTATTGTACATGGGTTCAGTGACCCTGTCTCCTGAGGTGGAATCGAACCCAAGACCTTCGTGCTGTGAAACACAAGCGCTAACCGCTATGCCACTGTGCCGCTATTGCACCATGTCCAGAGTTCCTCTGCAGACAATTGTCAATACCAGACCAGTTCAGGACAAAAAATCTCCATAACAGCACGTGGAAAGAAAGATATTTGACTTGATTATAGATGATTATGGCAGAATGTACTCATAATGTATGTACATCATACCATAATTGCGTGAGTCCAGCTCTAGATGTTTCAGTGAGGGCAGCCCCCGGACAGTACGCATTTACATATGAATAAAACTGACCTTTCGCAAAATGCCCATCTGCAACTTTGTTTAAACACAGAAACTTACAAGCAACAAACTGTGCAAACTGGACAGAGCTGTGTGGAGTTGCTCATGTGTCTACACAGTCGGTTTGAGATTGTTGCATTTTGATTTTGCAGTATACCTTAAAAATAGGTTACTGTCCTCGATGCTTAAATTTTTGCAGGATTAACATAAACTAAATGTTTGTTTCGCAGGTGTATAGAGCTGAAGAAGGACAACCTGACTGCTCTCATGGCTCTCGCTGTGAGCTTCACAAATGAGTCTCTCCACCGTCAGGCGTGTGAGACGCTGAGGGACTGGCTCAGACACAACCCCAAATACAGTGCTGTCTGGGGCCAGAGCGAGCAGGAGCAGAAGACCAGAGCCAGTGAAAAGGGCAAAGAGAGAGAAGCGTTTGGTTCTCTGCTGCCCGAGTGAGTGCCAGATTATCATTTTAACTGTGATGAGGATTACTGCTCCAATCAACCAAAAGAAATAATAATTGAGTGCTCCTCCTCCACCTCAGTCTGGATCAAAGCCACTTTTTTTGTGTACACATTAATTGTCAATGTGATAAATTGTTCCTGAAAAATATTTGTTATGGTTCAAATATCACGCATATTGTAAATGGACCATAGAAATGAAGCACAGAGTGAAGCGCTGAAATGTCCAGATTTAGGACTATTACCTGCCATTTAGAATGTTTTGCTTTTCTTCCTCAGATCCTTGTTTACAGAAGTGCAGTCCATGTACCTCCAGGCGGCGAACTCGGACCCCTCTGAGGTGGACCCTCAGCTGCAGTGTGGGCTGGGAGTTCTTTTCAACCTGAGCGGAGAATATGATAAAGCAGTGGACTGTTTCAGCGCAGCTCTGTCTGTGACCCCACAGGTCTGTTGTGGGTTTTGACTTTTTGTGGCCTTTGGAGGTGTTTGTATAACTACATCATTTGTTTTTTTCTGGAACAGGACTACCTGCTGTGGAATAAACTAGGTGCAACACTTGCCAATGGGAGTCGTTCAGAAGAAGCTGTGGCGGCGTACAGACGAGCTCTGGAGCTGCAGCCGGGCTTCGTCCGCAGTCGCTACAATCTGGGAATCAGCTGCGTCAATTTAGGAGCGCACAGGTAACTGCATCTGTGTTGGTTATTAACTCAAAGGCTGAAGGTTATAAATGTGCCTCCTTGTCAAAAGACATGTTGTGTTTTCCTTCATTTTATGTATGTATTTAAATATTGTTGACCGGAGAGCGTATGTGTTATAAAAGTTTCTTGAATGATAATTCAATTGCTATAGCAAGTATTTAGACACTAACTCTAGATCCACCTGATAACATTTACCCTATTGGCTCAAATGAAGAGCCCTCAGGTTCCTCTCAGTCACTCTTTGGCTCCAGAATCTTTGTCTGGACAGTTGCACTATTAGAAAATTTAATTCATTCAGCGACGTTTAGTTTATTATCACCTGGTTTAAACCTCATTAGCTAAGATCCTCACAGTTGAGTCGCAATTTTTGGAACTTTTTTTACATTAGTGGTTCTCTTAAAACTCACTGTGTCCACTTTCCAGAGAGGCTGTGGAGCACTTCCTGGAGGCTCTGTCGCTGCAGAGACAGGCCGCGGGCGACGGGGCAAGGGCGGCAAGGGGCCCGGGAGTGGCTGCAGCTGCCCTGATGTCTGACAACATCTGGTCCACTCTGCGCATGGCTCTAAGCATGATGGGAGAAAGCTCTCTGTACGGTGCAGCAGACCGGAGGGACTTGGACACTCTGCTCGTTCACTTCTGCCCTCGAGAGGTGGAAGGAGCGCCTGAATGAGGACTACAGGGAGGAGGGACAATCGAGTGTGAATGCGTTTTATTCTATGGGAAATGTTTGGGTACTGAATCTGGATCGAGTTTTTTAAAAATGTGAGCTGAAAAGAAGTGAAGTGATGTGTTCACAAAGTTACAACTGAACTGGGACTGAAGACTGATCCAAACCTGGACTAAACCAAGAGTAAACGGTGGCTGGAGCAGAGGAGTCTACTATGGCTGCATCTGGAATAATAAGAAACACCTCCTTCCTATAGCCTTGTCAATGAAAACATATGAAGGTATAAAAGGGACAGTATGTAACATGTTATACAGTTTGACCTGGTGACTGACAACAGAAATACAACCTGTTCAAATCCTCTGTGGCCTTTGGGTTCTCAAGCTGGTTATCCAATCAAATCGCCGATTTATCACCACATCATTCGCTTTTGGGTTGCCAGTTTCTTGGGAGAAACCCAGCTGGTTTGGTCTCTACCTCACTGGAGCGAATTGGTTCTCAGAACGGGATGAGTTCCAGTGTTGATGCTTGTATTTGTTGTAACATAATGAAACCAGAAATTACCAGAAAGACTACATACTGTTCCTTTTCACTTGACCAAATCTGGAGCTAACAGTCACTTTCTGTCCTTCCTGAATACTGATACAGCCCATGAAGCTGGTTGGACGTATAGCTTTGCTTTATTTCAGTGAGCTGACTTGGTCTGGACCTGGTTTATTTAAGCTGTTGCCTTTGTTACGATAGTCATCTATGATGCTGAAATGTGTGCCACCTTCACAAAATGGGAAACCTAGGGTTTGTGCTTTACGAGCCAAGCCCTCTTGTCTTTCTCCACAGGACTGCATTACAGCCTAAAAAGCTATTGAGTAGAAGCAAAGGATGAAACTGGGACTCACTGTGATCAGACAAACATGAGCTTCGTTTGTATCTCTTCTCAGACCCTTGCATGACTTCAGTTAATTTCAACTGTATCCTCAATGAAAAAGGTAAATGCAATGAACAGAACCAACTCATTATATTTGTGGTTATTAAAATGCTGAGAGGTCACCACTCATTTCCCTAACAATCAGTATAGCATTGTTAATAGGGAAAACAACAGCCACCATGATATTATATTATACAGTAGTATTCATAGAAAGCTGAACATTTCCAGTTATGTTGTCTAATTTTTCTGGCCAAGAATGGACTGTAATCAAGCTGTTTAATTTATATGCTTTTGAGATGAAACTGCAACGGGTTACAATCTACAAAACAAAATAATTGTTTTGTAATTGGGTCACCTATTTTTTCATATTGCTCTTGTAAGGTATTTTTGCTTCATTATTATCCCATGTAATGCGATAATTGTGTATTGTAACAACTTGTTGCACTAATGTTTTCAGGTAATTTTTGCCCTGACAACAATGTTTTATTAAATAATTCAGCAATAAATGTTGATTCAAATGTTTTCTGTTTCAATGCTTTGTGTGATCGAGTGTGCAAAACAGTAGACTGCTTCCAGGACTAGGCCAAATTGTGAGTGCAAATATTTAGTAATTAAGTGTGATAATGATATATTTATTATGCTTAATTGTATTTGCCATTTGCCACATTTTAATACATGTGCATAAGTACCCCAGTGTGCACCAGACAAATATGTAATATCTGTTTTGTTATATCAATTTAAAATTATTTGGAGCAACAAACACAACCCTGCAGTATTTCTTACAATTACTGGTCCGTTCTAAATTCTGTATTGTCTTCACTAGATATTTAGGATTACATTATATCAGGTGAAAAACTAGTAACGCTTATAGTCGTTTGTTCTCTCTTGGTACTTGGTGATATGCATGGATCTATTATAATAACGGTGGTATGTGGTCCGCGCCCATGTAAAAACAATGGTCTCTTTCAATTGGCCGCAGAAGAAAAACAGAAATATCATAAAAACAGACACGTGATGCATTTTCAACATTCAAAACTTAGCAGCGCACAAGCAACGCCTACTTTGTTATGTTGAGCCAATCAGCGGCAAGAGGGCGTGTTGAAGATGTGCGCTGATTGGTCAGTTCAAAAATAACACGGATGCAGCGCCGCCATTTAAATGTTTTAAATGCTCCTCGTTGTTCACTGTTGCATTCAGAACTTTTTAGTTTGCTGAAAGAGAACCTCATATCTTTCCACACGTGGTAATTCCGAAGGTACGCTCATCTATTATGTCTTTCTTCACGAGTTAAAAGTTGGTGTTATCTTTAGTTAGTATATGATTGTTCTAAATAGCTAGCTTAAGCTGTAGTCAACAAATTAACATTGTTTGTTGGAAATGTTCTTTCTTTCGCTAAATAATTTACTATTTGGTTTTCCTCTATAGATCTGGTCTATATCTAACATTCGTATACAAACCTTGATACACTAGCTTTCGAAGGGACTTGTTGACGATTGCTTAGACATTTTATTGCCAGATGTTACTCACCAAAACCAAAACATGTTATATTGTCGGGGTAGCCTGAAATATTAATTGATACGATTACTATGTAAAGATTATATATGGTATTTTAACTAATTTAAGTAATATTCTCCCATTTACTTCACAATCGTCTTTTGATCTGCAAAAAAACAAGAGTGGCTGTAGAGTAGAATGGGAGGATTTACAACTGCTCATAGAATTTGATAACATTTGTGCTAATTTACCTCTTTTAAATAAACTGTCTTGATCAAAGTTGCTCTGTATGCCTGTCCACTATTGCACTAACATGCATTTAGTTCATTTAGTACATGTATTTTTCTTGCAGTTTCACACAATGGGTTCAAGTGAGAGCAAACTCGCTGTGGAGATCAAACCAGAGCTCCCCTTTAAAGGCACGAGAGTACAGGAGTTGCTGGACCCACGCTCTCCCTCAGTAGGCATCGACCGCACTCCCTTACAGGTATGAGTCTCCTACCTGCTGCAGACGCCACACTGAGAGAAACGTTTGAAAATCCATGAGCAAAATCAAATAGTATAATGCTAGGAGGGGGAGTATTGTTTTGCATGCACTTCAAAGTCCCACAGTGGAGCGAGGTTAATTGCTCCCAACACTCTCTTGGGTACTCCTTGCCTCAGCAGATCAATAAGTGACTGATTTGAAGAAGGCCTCTCCACAACAGTTTAGTTGTAAAATGCCTCACTGAGAGAAATCAACAGATTGAATGAATGATGCATCTACAGAAAATATCTAGAAGAAAAAATACAGACAATTAACATTGACCTGTATTGCAATGTATTTTGTTTTAAATTATTGAAATGAAAATGAAATGTCAAAATGTTAATTGTGACCGAGGCCTAGATTGAGGAACTATGATCACTTAATTTATAGTTCAATACTGGAAAGTATTACGAATAAATGGGTCTTTGTCTTTTGCCTTAAAGACAATACAGATTGATTGTAATATTAACAATATGTAATCCAATCTGGTCTGTCTAATTTATTTGAGCTCTTCACCATTTAAAGTGTGTTAGTATGGCCTAGAGTTTATTGGTGTGTTAAAGAGTGACTTGACTGACAATGTAATGTTGTTTTGTTTTTTAAGCTTGGTGCTGCAGGTAAAAGTTCTGTCCAGGTGCAAAATGTTTGTCTGACAGAGACAGATCCTCGCTCTCCTTCTGTTGACATCAGTCGAACACCGGTCAGAGAAGTTATGAGAGGTAACTGCTGCAGCTGCGATACTTTGGCTCTTCACAAAACACATTACAAACTCGGCAGAAACCTTCGAGATTAGAACGTGGCTTTTGGGAGACTCCTGCTGCCAAGAGGATTGACAAATTATCGTAAATGCTTCCTCTTAAGATTAAGAGATCCTTTATTCGCTGTGGGGAAATTTCAGTGTTGCCTCACAAGTTACAGAACAGTTGGAAAGAGAAGCGCACAGCACAAGATAAATGAACAATAACTATACTAATTAAAATAAATATCTCTATCTCTAACTCCTATGTTAAAGATAGAGATGTTATACCTTTTTGCATCTAAAGAAGTATTAAATCTCTACGTTTGGCGTAATGATTTATAGCTGCAGATTTTTTTGGAAGAGCTCAGAAAAGTTGAAACACAATCACATTTAATTATTGTTTGAAATCTGTTATTACTATTATTGTGTAACCATGTTTGATGAGACGGTGGCTGCATGTTGAGTCTTGTTTTGTATTTCTCATTTTTATTCTATTGAGAATGTTTGAATAAATAGTTTTAACAGATTGTTTTGTTTCTCCACAGCAACAGTGGGAACCTTTGCGCGACGCCTGGGCATGCTCTTCCACAGCGAGTTGGAGAACAAAGCAGAACCAAACGACTTTCACGCCTCAGTAGCAGCAGAGGAAGAAGAATCCAAACCAGAAGAGATGGCCTCCACAGAGCCCCTTCTGCCCCCACAGCCCTCTGATATCGGCTCCCTGGATGCACATGCCACCATGGCTCCTGCTCAAAACGCAAGCAGTCCATTTGTTCATGTGCCACATCCCCAGGTGGAAGTCGAGCTCGAAACTGAACCGGACCTGAGTCTCGAGGAGGCGGAGGAGGCCCGGGAAACTCCAATTCACAAAAGACTGAGCATGAGCCTCATCGCTTGCCACAAAGGCTCCACTTCCTTACAAATCTACGACTGTGTGACCGACAGCTTTGCGAATGCAGACTGCGCTGACGATTCAACCCCGCTCATCAAGGAGGATCATGCATATGCAGTTCCTTCCATTGAAATTCAATCCCCTGTCGAGCCAAGTGTGGTTGATGACAAAGTAGACGACAAGGAGGCAGAGGCTGTGGCCCAAATCTCTGAGTCAAAGGCGGAGGAGGAGGCGGCTCAAAGTTTACCAGACATAAATAAAGTGGTAGAGAAGTCTATTGCATCTGAAGAATCCAAAGCTGAAAGTGAAGTCCCTCGTCCGCTCCATGTCCGCTGCCCCACCATCGATCCAAAGAGCCCCAGTCAGATTGTGTTTAAGCCTCAGTGGTTGGGGAAGGGCTTTGGCGGAGCAGGACACCGGGTCAGAGCGAAGGGAGGCTCCTCGCCTCTCGCTCTGCAGGTGGCCGTGAAGAAAGTGTCTAATGAAAATAAAGGACACACTGGAAAAGCAAAGTCAAAAGGTGAGTGTGAGAGAGTATGTACGGTTTGTGTTTGATGAGCCTCTTGTCATTGACGTGAGTGATAGAATTTTCCCAAACCAAATAAACAATTTTGAGTTTTCCAAGATGACCTCAACAAGAATTCAATTGACATAAATGTACTTTCTTATAATATTGAATTTGATGTTTTAAGTGCTCATTTAACTTTTTAAATAAGTTGGTCAGTACAAATGGAAGTTTTGCAGGACGCTGTTCGCAAGTTTCATATGAACCTTTCTGTTTTTGTTTTTAGCCAGTGACGGTCGTTCTCCGTTGCAAACTCTCAAAGAGACAAACTCTCCCCAGGCTCGATGTGCTCAGGTAATGTGTAATCCATGTTTACCCATGTAAAAATGTACTTTTATAACAATATT
>JAPMNZ010862934.1:0-14165 GCA_029875035.1 Pomatoschistus microps
GCTGCAAGTTGCAATGCTTCCTCACACATCAGAGTCTATACTGTGTTATTCTATATAGCTGCAGTAACTCAGCAGGGGGCGCATACGTTACATTGGGTGCACGCCGCTCTATAGGGAAAGAACACAGTGTTCTTCATTGCGTAAAGAACGAGATACATCTGTGTAGTTTGTAGAATGCTTTGTTTCTCCTGATCTGAAATTATTTCCTTAGTTCCATATAATTTGTTCTGGGGGTGTGTCTGTTGTAGGAGCCGTGCGGGTTTCGGGATATGTGTTTGGATGGTGTGCTCTGCTTGATGGTGTTATTGAATACGCCCGTTCTTGTCTTTTGTCTCATACCATTTTGCTCTTTCAGAAAGCATCAAGTACAAAGAGAAAGTGTGAAGGATTTTATCAACTTGGTTTTCCTCTCGCCAGGTCACTAAGTGCAAACAAACCACCTAGAGGTAATTCAATGTAATGAATTAATAATAAATCTAATGTATTTTAAATGAATTCTATAATAATCTACCTCGTCAATTATAGGTTTTGAAAAATTCTTCCCCAAAAATCAACAAAACGACCAATCTGCTGAAAGTGAGTCATGTGTGACTGGAGCAGCATTTCATTTCCTGTGTGGAACATTTAATTTTCTTTGCTAAATATTTAGAAGGAAAGGTCAAAGACCCAGAGCCGTTTCAAGCAGAAAAGGAATCTGATGATGGAAACAGAAACCCTCAAAGAGAAGAAAAGCACAAACGACTTGATTGGTGGACTAGTTTCCAGGTTTGACCCGTTCCCCTCCTCATGCACATTGGTGTCAGATCTCTAAAGAGCTATTCTTTGTTCACAGGAGAAGTGGTCCTTTAATAACACAATAGTTATAAATATTGCCATTGGTGCAGCTGGAGTTGCCTCTGCTTTTTTGTTCTTCCATTTCCGTGAGACAGGGGTCCAAATTTCCTGGAAAGACTTTGTGGAGCATTACTTGTGCAAAGGCTTGGTAAAGACTATTTTCCTTGTCAATCATCACATACATGTCGTATATGATGATACAACTCTGTGATGTTGCAGGTGGACCACCTGCAGGTGATCAACAAACAATATGTCAGAGTCATTCCTGTCCATGGAGTTGATACTTCACAAGTGGTCAGTGTTTTATGAAATACAAATCGATTAAATGTATTAATGATATTGTCATGTGATGATTTGAATGTGTTTAGAATTACTTGTGGTTCAACATTGGCAGTGTGGACTCCTTTGAACATAATTTGGAGGTGGTTCAGCAAGAGAGGAAGTTAGCGTGTACGAAAGTCCCTGTTATCTATTCCAGTGAAACTAACAGGTGGATATTTAAATTTGATCAGTATTTGTATACAGAAAACTCTTCTTTCTGACAAAAAAATTGCTTTTTTACAGCACAGCACTTTTAGGAATTCTAACTCCTCTGCTGTTGATGGGGTTTTTACTGTTGGCCACACAACACCCTCTGTCAGGGCGGCGCATCCGTGGACAAGGCACAAGTGTGTTCAGTCTGAGTGAATCCAAAGCCAAGTTATTAAAACACAACACGGGTGTGAAGTTCAAGGATGTGGCTGGGTGTGAAGAAGCCAAACTTGAAATTATGGAGTTTGTTAATTATTTGAAGAACCCAAAGAAATACAGAGACCTCGGAGCAAAAATTCCAAAGGTTTTTATTTCACAATTGGAATGTGTTTCAACCTTATAATATTATAGTTTATTATGTAACTTCTTTTGGATTAGGGCACTCTATTATCAGGACCTCCTGGTACAGGGAAGACACTATTGGCCAAAGCAACTGCAGGAGAAGCTGATGTCCCATTCATATCTGTGAACGGCTCAGAGTTCCAGGAGATGTTCGTTGGTGTGGGTGCCGCCAGAGTAAGAGCAAATGCATTTTAAGAACAATTTTAAACTTCTGTACATAGTTTGTTTAGTTTAAGGTCAGTTGAATATTTTTTGTATCATGTTCTAATACTTAATACTCTTTTGATTTTAGGTGAGGGATATGTTTGCCCTGGCACGGAGGCATGCCCCTTGTATCCTGTTTATTGACGAGATTGATGCACTGGGCAGAAAGAGAGGAAATGGCCACTTTAGCTCCCACAGTGAACAGGAGAACACTCTCAACCAGCTACTTGTAGAAATGGATGGTAGACTTGTTTTTAATGTAAATCATGTAAAGTCATGGTATTGAGTAGTAATGGTATTTCTCTGTGATAAAGGTTTTAATAGCAGGACTAATGTTATCATTTTGGCTGGCACCAATCGAGCCGATGTCCTGGATCCAGCTTTGATGAGGCCTGGACGCTTTGATCGCCACATTCTTCTAGGTAGTACATAGAGAAACACAGATTTACACTATGTCCATTAATATTTACAGTCTATGATTTACACATGTTTACTTCATTGGGCTTCCTAACTTTTGGTTCAATTCAAAATCAGTAAAAAAAAAACATTTGTGGTGATAACATTAAGCAATTCTGTTTATTTTTTCACTTTCTCCATTCAGAGCCTCCAGACATTAAAAGTAGAGCAGCTATTTTCAAGGTGCATCTAAGAAATCTGAAGTTAGACTCTTCTATAAAACTTGAACTTTTTGCAACAAAACTTGCTGCACTGACGCCCGGATTTTCTGGTAATAGGTCTTGTATTTGTTGTTCTTTTTTCCGTTGTCTTGTTTTGCGTGAGCCTGATTGACACTTGATGTTGCAGGGGCAGATATTGCTAATGTGTGCAATGAAGCGGCTTTGATTGCAGCGCGTCATCTTAACCCACACGTCGACTCTAAGCACTTTGAACAGGCCGTGGAAAGAATCATTGGAGGTCAGTTATCTATGTAGTTTATTCGTTGCGTTTTAGGTTAATGATAATTTATTTAAAGTTTATTGTACATAATATTTCTTGCACATAATAAACTATATTCTAACCATTTTAACATGGTTGCACACTTCCTGTCTTTTTGCACACCCTGAGTGATTCTATTTCCAAATGTGACATGCAAAGTTCTCCATTGTGAGATCAATAAAGTGTCTCTTATCTTATTATGCACATTTGTAATTAACACTTGTTTTTTTCACCCAAGGTCTAAAACAATCCTCCCACATTCTGCAGCTCGCAGAGAGGACGACTGTAGCATACCATGAGGCTGGACATGCGGTCACTGGATGGTTTTTAGAATATGCAGACCCTCTTCTTAAGGTGCATTATCTGTGACACTTTTGTACATTTCACAATCAAATCAAATTCTTATGAAGTCTCCATGTTGTCAATGTAGGTGTCCATTGTTCCCAGGAGTAAAGGTTTAGGTTATGCCCAGTATTTACCTAAAGAACATCATTTGTTCAGTCGGGAACAACTATTCGACCAAATGTGCGTTGCTTTAGGCGGGCGAGTGGCCGAGGAGGTGTTCTTTAAACGTCTCACCTCTGCTGCTCAGGATGACCTCAGGAAAGTCACGCAGTCTGCTTATGCGCAGGTTGGCTTCACACTGCACATCATCTCTCTGATTATACACGGCACTTTGGATTTAATTCTGCAGTTGCTTTTTATTTCAGGTTACACAATTTGGAATGAGTGAGGCATTTGGCCCGATGTTTCTTGATCTGCCTCACGCTGGAAGCATTGTTCTGGAGAAGTCTTTCGGTGAGCCCACAGCTCGACTCATAGACGAGGAGGTCCGTGCACTCGTGGCCGCAGCTCACAAACACACGCTGAAGCTCGTCACTGAGAAGAAACAAGCCGTGTCTCTGGTGAGTGCAGACTTGTGCTCAAGAGAACTCCAGAACTCAAGAATAACACTGACATAATCTTGAACTTGATGCAGGTCGCCAAACGTCTTCTTGAAAAGGAATCTTTGCACAGGTCCGACCTGGTTGAGCTGCTGGGACCTCGACCATTTAAAGAAAACTCCTTGTTTGAAAAAGACTTGATAGAAGACAACCGAAACGTGAAAGAAGCATGAATGTCGGTGTTTAAAAAAACTGAAACAATAAGCAAAATGAGGGACCTGAGCACACTGGTGACTGAAGGCACAGATAATACTGCTGTTCACAAGTAACATATCAAACTGTTCCATCGCAAGAATGACTGGTGTATGTTTCAATCTCATTGTGGTGTGTTACAGTTTATACAGGGAAAAAATACTTTTTAATTACACACATTTTTAAGATGTTTATTGACCCCTCCCCCACTTTTTTCCAGTCTTTATCCATGTTGCATACAGCCTTTTGAATTATTGGCATTGATTAAATTAACTGAAAAATGTTGGCACTTTATTTGTAGCTTTTGGCATTCTTATAATCCAGTCTCTCGTTGCAGTGCAAGTTTAAATCACCAACTTCAAGTCTTCTTAATAAGTAACGTGTTTATAATGTTAGAAGTGCAATATGCTATTACAGGTGTCAGTACTGGTGTGTGCAATGACACCTATAATAAGTTCATGTAGATTAAGTCTGTTACTTTGCGGACAATGTTTCCTGTGTTCTATTTGTGTTGATGTAACAATACCCTGTCATAGTGGAAACATATCAAACCTTCACTAAAACTTGCATACTAAGGAAGTAGTATTGCACATCTCATAATGAGAAAAGCACAGTGTTCAGAGTTAGGCCTGAACGGGTGTAGCACCAGGAAGTGTGTGGTCCGTTTGTCTTGTTTGTATTTTCAGGGATGTTTGGAGTGCTCCAGCTTCATGAAGGGCTCCATGGTGTCCGAGTCACTGTGGTGTTTCCTCTCCCTCTGAGTCTCTACCTTGTTACAGCGTGTCCAGGAGGGGGAGCGCATGTACCCAGTCTTCAACACAGGCTGCTGGGACCCTGACAAGACATCATGCACATTAAAATAACATTTGGTGATACACCTTATCATTACATTTAGAATAACATTTCTAATATAGATATTTATAATAAGCACTAAGAGGAAAAAAATGGTATGGATAAACATCCTAATACACTGTGTAAGATACAAATATATTTTGAGTGTTTCCCCTTGTATCTGGGTGGGTTATCATGTACTATAGGTCAAATCCTCCACCAAAAGTCACAGTCCTCGCCAAGCCGAGCATCAACATCTGGGGATTGGTCTAACTGGTCACTAACTCCAGACGGGTTACCCGTCTGTATAACCGGGAGTATACAGACCTCTAGGGGTACACCAGAGTATTACAGGGGGTACTTTAAGTGTAGAGTGAATGAAAAACTACATAAACACTGTAAAGCACATTGTGTGACCATGGTCTGTGAAGTGTGCTATATACAGAGGAAACTCAGACAATTAGAATATCATGGAAAAAGTTCATATCTGTAACACAACTTAAAATGTGAAACAAATATATGATATAGACTCATGATTATTTGAATCTGGATTGTAGCTTTGTAGCTACTAGATTGTAGATTGTTTAATTATTTCTTTGATTGTAGCTTGAAAAAAAACCTCGGAATATCGCAATATTATATGAAATCAATATAAACATGACTTTAGACAGAAGTCTGAAGACTATAATCCTGTATTGCATCAAGCAGTCATTTCAACCTTTTAGCTTGAATTCCTGCCTTAATGCAGTGTGGCATGGAGGATCAGGCTCTGCTGAGGTGTGATGAAGACCAGCAACAGATCAGGTTTTGTTCTTCAGACACTTCTGACATTGTAGTTCAGGAGTGGCTTAATAAAAGGAATAGAACATGTGTAGTGTGTGTGGGGGCTTTAGCTGCACTGACTCCAGCCTCAGCCCACTCCAGGCCCCCCACACTTATCCTAATCATCTGAGATTTAGAATTTGAGGTTTTTGCAAACTAAGTCCTAAAAACCAAATGTGGTGTAAAGCATGTGAACCCCTGTGCCAAGACTAATATCTCCTGCGGGAGACAGTAAAAGAGTATCTTATCTTAACCGGCCATGAGCCAATATCATGCAATAGTTTGATATTTTAAATTGTATTAGAGTGATAAATTATGCATTTTCTCAAGACTACTTACTGTACTTAACTTTAACCTTAATTGTCAGGTCACAACCTTGGTATAAACAGAAGTTGTTGATGACTCAAAGTAAACACAGCTTTATTGTCCTGTAATTGAGGTTTTGTCCGGTGCTTTTGACACAGCATTCATGAAGTACATTGAACTGTGCTGATGGCAGAAACACAGTGCTGTTCATAACTAATCAGTGATGTGAAGTATAATAGTAAATGGTTTTAGCATCACACTTGTGTATTTGGTTAAACACTAATGTATTGGTCAATATTACTGCATAAAAAAGTGAAGCTGGTAAAATAGCAGCTTTTTCATAGATGTGTTTCTCCCTCGTCCTTCTGCTGCAGAGTGTCAGTGTGAGCTCCTTCTGCGCAGCTGGCACCCGGCCATTAAACTCACCAGTCTGTGGCCTTTCCTGCATAATAATACATCCTCAAAGACAAACAGTAAACACAGTTATAAACGTGTAACACTTTCTAGCTACACCGTTCATTGAGTGCACAAAGATCTTTCTCTTGTGCAATCAAAGGCAGTTGTTTATTTCTTGTTATGATTGTATGTTACAAGTTTATATATTACTTATTATCATTACTATTATTACCAATGATATCATGTACAAATCTAAATATAACATGTCTAATAGTTTGCACTTGTAATGCATTATGCTGACAGGACATACACTTCCTGCCCATCATGGAGTTATCGATGGATGATGAAATTATAAAAACCCTAACATAGCTATGTGTGAATGTGTTTTACACCTGTTCATATATCAGGTGTGTTAGGGCCGCAGCAAGTGTTAGTGACCATGCCCTCTGCTCCATGTGCTCCGCCCTCATCTCAGCCTCCAACCCCTGAAACCACTGCCTCCTCCGTTGCTCTTTTACATGCTGTGAGGATCCTATTCCGGTTGTAAAGATATTTTGAAAGACGCATTGCACAAATATTGAATCTATAAAAGAACAGGTTTTTCAGCTGTCATCATAACTTGGGCTGGGCAATGTGGAGCAAAAACATATCTCGATATAATTTGCTATATCTACAATATATATCCCAATATTTTTACTGGTCAAATAACCCCTCAATAACGTCTGCAAAAACAAACATACCAAAATCCAACGTCTTTTATTCCTTTTTTGAACCTTATCAGTTCAAATAGGAACAAAGTGCTTCTGTATCGCAAAGCAATGTCCACTGGGTAAACTGTATTTTGTGCACAAAACCCAAGTGTTTTAGCTGCATATAAAGCTGCGTTCTTCAATGATGGCAATAGGGGCCATATCCACCGCTATATGAAACGGCACAGACTCTGTGATGCTACCATAGACTCAGATGCTACACCACCTTGCGCTTTGGTTGGTTTAACACTTTAATGTATTAGTCATTAGTGCTGCATCAAAAATAAAATAAGCAGCTTTCTCATAAATGTGTTTTTCCCTCGTCCTTCTGCTGCAGTGTCAGTGTGAGCTCATGGAAAGGAAGCAGTGGCCCGCCTGATATTAGACGGCTGATAAAACGTAACTTTTAGCACATGTCCGTGTAGAAAGCCTCAGAGGTTTGGGTGGAGTAAAGATACCAGGTATTTCATGTTCATCTGTAGCTGGGTTTTTTTTTTGATCAAAGGAGATAAGGAGGAAGCTTTTATTTGTTGTCATGGTGAAATGAAAACAGGAATGAATGTGGTTTATTCCATGGAGAACGGTTCTAACTATAAAAAAATCATATTCACAAGTGACATTAACTTTATATAAACAAATATAATAAATCAATTCAATCCAATTATAGAGGGCAGGAGCCTGGGTGGAGCTGTAGAAGGAGCGCTCCATGTCAGCACCCTGAAGTCTGAGGAACAGTACCCTCTAGACATTTGTGACTTTTAGGCACAAGACAATGCTTTTCATCCCACTGGAAAATGTTTAATGTTTACTGTATATTGGATGGATCAATAGGATTACAACATAGTTATGGAAACTAAATAAAAACAGGTTGAAAATTGAGTATATTTCTCAATATGTAATCTGTGGTTTAACACATGAAAGAGCGAAAGGTGAAATCATTGGAAAGTCTGATAACAGTAAATGCATGTATGGTCTGTCCTTGGCCTCTAAAAGCTTTTTGTTAACCCGTCCTTTGCATGAAGCACACATTTGATTTACAGTAGCTAGTTTTTTCATAAATAAAACATTAGGACATTTCTGCTTCCTATTGCAATTTTAAGGGCACGACAAAAGTGAGTGTTAGCCAATATAGAGTGCACTCATTCGAATACTAATAGGTATGTTGTCTGAGGGTCTCAGCTTTTTGATATCTGACACAGCATCAACTGGACTGGCTTTGTCTCAGTGTAATAATGTAATGTATGTTGGTTTTTTAACCAATGATGTACCAATGATTAACCAAATCTAATCATTGGTATAATCATCCACGATAAAGGATCAATATGTTTAAGAGAAAACTTGCATGTCACAGAATGTAAAATCCCTTCAGTATGAACACAATTAAAGCTCACTGCATTTGAAACAAAAGATAATAGTTTTTATGAATGTGTGTCTAACCTGATGATGACTCGTTGTGGTTTTCTTCGTCAGAGTCAACAAACACCTCTGCTAACTCTTGGTCAGACATGTCAGTCAACTCTGTCAGATCCAAGAGGTCAAAGTGGACCTCCAATGACGACACGCTGCTCAGAGGCTCTGGAGACAGACAGAATTCATGTTACAGCCTTTTACAGCGGTTACTCAACTTTCAGGCAGCATCATCATTTCTTAGCACTGAACAGGAAGTCATTTAAAACAGGCTCTGAAAGCAAAATGTGTCTCTTTTGGATATTCATAAACATACTGGATGGGTTCACCTTTTGTGCTGAACTGAGTATTGGTAATGATCCCAATGTGCTCATGGACAAATGTTTGCTCCATCTCGCTCTGGCTTCTATTCACTTGGTTTATGTCACACTCATCATTTTTGGTTTAATAATCTGTGGTTTGCAACTCTGTACGATCCTAGTATCCATGTTTTGATCACACTTTTGTAAATCCAGATATGTCCCCTAACACCTGACCAATCCGGTGCCAGACAGACTTCCTCTCGTAGGTCAAACACTATAGATGACCTCAGAAACAGGTTAGTCCACAATCTATGTGTTTGATGCTATGGCTGTGCCACAATATTGATATGGAATAATATCACAATGTCTCGTCTTAAAGTCAATTCACAATGTGCTACTGGCGAGTATGGATATTTTCATTCAATAAAAGACCACTATATATACTTTTTTTAGTCTACCCTAAGGATAGATAGATACTTTATTGATCCCCATAGGAGAAATTCAGGTGTCCAGTAGTAGTAAAAGTAAAAAATAAAATTGATCATTCTTAAAAGATCTAAGATTCTAAAGAGTGGCTCTGGGCGGTAGTTGTGAAACAAGATGACTGATGGCAAAAGGTGGTTGATAGATGCTCCAGCAACCTTATATACAGTACCTTATATAACTTGTATAACCAATGCAATGCTAGTGCAAATGCTAAATTATATCTCATCCGCACAGTGGCACAGCGGTTAAAGCTTGTGTTTCACAGCAAGAAAGTCCTGGGTTTGATTCCACCTCCAGGCCTTTCTGTGTGAATGCATGTTTCCTCTGGGTGCTCCGGTTTCCCCTACCACTAAAAACATGTACAATAGGTATGAATTATTACTGGGGCTATGATGAGCCAGTGTGTCTCACTTCCGTCATCACCGTGTGTGGAGTGAGTGGAAAAATATCTGAACTCTGAACATTGTAAAGCGCAATGGGTGACCTTGGTCTGTAAAATGCGCTATATATATAAACATTACTTACTTACTTACATTATATTGGAATCGGTGACAATATATGTTGATAACTTCAATTTGGCCACATTGTGAAGGCATCCGCATCATGTACCAAACATTATATTGTAGTGTTTGTAGTGTCCTATTTGACACCAATACATTTGTTTTTCAATATTTGTAATGGGAAAAAATCAGAACTATTCACAGTTTTAGCCACATTAATTGATCTTGAAGCACAAAACCAAATGAATGGACATTGGTTTGGAGTTAAAGTAAAAAATGAAGTAAGAAAGAAAAAAAGGCAATATCTATGTATGATTTATACTTACGCCGAACAGAATGTATACTACTATATGAATAAAGATTACTTACTTACTATTCACATGAACCAACTTATCTCATCGTGATTTTATCAGTATTGTCCAAGGAGTATGCAACAGTTAACCTCTACTGCCCTGTGCACATTTGACATTCATAAATATTTACTAAGTCCTTGACCTTTCAGCCCGTAAAATTAGAATGAGGTGGCATTACATTCCACCGTTAGCTGTGATTATGAACAGGCAAGATGAATAGTCACAGATAAAGAAATTCAACATCACGTTTCACAGATGTGTTTACATTTCGTTCACAGTTATAACCTTTCTGTAGTGCCGTCTTCAGCACTTCCTCTCTCTTCTTCCACACCCCTTTCTCCACAGCTTTGAATAATTGATCATGTCTTTTTTCCCTTTCATAGGCAAACTAGGAGAAACAATGGCAGCGGATGAAACGCTTGGAGGATTTGTTTGGACATTTCTGGACATTTCTTATTATTTAACTTGATTGTGAACCAATGATTCTTTTGTGTTTTACAACTGTATTTCCTTGTGTTCTAAGTTTTTGATTTGCTATTCGGTTGGCAAATATACAATTTGTCTGTGACGTCCTTCACTGCTGTTGGGATTTTGACTAGATTAGTATAGATAAATTCCATGATTGTGAAAGCTTTTTTGTGTCCTGTCTTGTCACCCATATCTGTCCCTCTTGTGTCAGTGCTTTTGGCCCATACAAGCAGCTCACTGTGGGTGACTCAATACAATCAGATCGTCTGTGAGTATTAACAGCCAAATCTGGGCACAGATTTGACGAGATGTTGAACCAATGTTATGCTTGAGTCTCCAGATACATTTCTGAGAGAAATAGTTTGTATGTTTATCTGAGACTGAATCCACCAGAAGACAACACTTGTAATTTGTCATTCTACAAATCAATGTCTTTGATGTTTTCTTAATGTGTTTGTGTGTCTCACCCCGGGACTCACGTCTCCGCTCAGCGATGTGCAGCAAACTGGCAGACGTGTGCCCTGACAAAGCGCCTTCCTCTTCAGCTGCAGGAGGCTGGAACAGATCCCTGCAGAGGTCTGCAGAGCTGGATGGCTTCAACAACTTCTGAATGTCTTTGTTTGGCTCTGAAACCATTGCAAGTAAATATAGACCCTAATGCACGCTAGTAAAAATAATCTAATACTCGTCAAAGGCCTACACATTTCTTTTCAGTTATTTTAAAGGGCGCCAAACTTAAGCAGCATTAGAAACATTTTGAAAAACAGCTCACTGAGGTGTCACGTGTGTGCACTGTAACAGGTGACAGGACTGCTGTCCAGGCTAATATAAAAAAAAATGGTTAACTGCGCCCTAACAATATCAGAAGAAGGCAACATTCATTGATTACTAGATGGCTGCAAGTGCAACTTTATAAGGGCTAATGGTGCACTAAGACACTACTGTTACAGCAATACAGGTCCTATTCTTATTAACACAGCACTTGTCATTTAAGCCCATGAATACTTCTGCAGAACATAAATCAATTCCTTGAGCCCTGACTCAAAGGCCCTGTGTGCCTTGAAACTTTTTTCACTAAATAGCATAAATTAACATGGCCTATAGGTATTTTTAGCCCAAGTGGTGGTCAACAATGAAATGACGCTCCCCACAAGATGCATGTGATTGCAATCATACCTAAAATAAATGTTTTTCATGAAACAAACTACAACCCTAATCTACATGGTAGTATAACAATGAATCTTACCTGGGCTTCCAGCCCCTCCCTGAGCCTCCATGCAGCCCAGCCACAAGCGTCTGTTGTTCACTTGAGCGGCATGAGAGAGAACAGAGCCGGGACGAGACGAGGCCAGACAGGGATGGGTGGGGCGCGTGCCGGGTGGTCTCTGGAACAACAGATTCTCTGCTAAATCAGACTTTGCATCTTCCTCGGTTTTGAATGTGTCTTCAAAATGAACCGGCTAACCTCCAGCGCATTTGGTCTGGTCTCCTCCAGAGCTGCGTGCGGCACTTGTTCAGACAGAGAGAGGGAGCAGACTGATGCAGGATCACTCCCATCACTACACTCGGTGCAGGACGAAGGCTGAAGCACGCCCTCTTGCGGCGGACTATAGAACTATAGAGAGAATGTGCTCTAGGACAGATCTGCTACGGTAATTTGACATTATAAGTAATAAGCTTAACATCCGGTAACTCGCCAAATTATGCGTTTTGAATGCGTCTGCTTTGCACAATAGTCCTTGATAAATTAAACGCGGTTTGGCTGTTTTGACCTGCGCGCGCTGCCGTAGTAATGACAAACTGACAAGCAGCTGTTGAGTGCGCACGTGGAGCTGAAACTGCCGCTGAGATGGAGCCAGTGGTCAAGACTCATTCAGGTGAAAATTACACTCTTCATGTGAACAACAGTCATGCTAACGCTGTTTTCTCTCACACAGACGCAACTAAAGAAGATATTCGTCAGAGGGTTTGGCACTACATCGAAGAAAATAATCTGGCAAATTTTCCAAGACCCGTTTACAACAGAATCCCAAATTTCAAGGTTTTCCCTTTCAATTCTAGTGCATCAACCGTGCAACTGTCAGTGCAAAGTTACTATTGCAAGAGTTAGAAGTGTCTTTTAAGTTAACCCTAAACATGATCGGTCTAGAGTTTTATGTTTGGTTTTAAAAGGCACTCCAGTTAGGGGAACATTATCCACTAAACAGTACCGAGCCAATTACAATAGGCAAACGTCAACTCAAATGCAAGTAAACCGTTGAATCCATAATTAATACAGGGGCATCAGTAGTTTAGGCTATAGACTATAGTATATAGACTTTTCGCTTTGATAGTAGTTTGAATAAATTGCACTTTGAGAATTCTCCAAGATATTTGAGTAGTGGGAAAATGTATTCAGAATGTAGCCTGTGGTGATATTCAGAATACTGTTAATGTTATTTAACCCTTGTGCTATCCTCGGGTCAATTGACCAGCTACAGTGATTAGATTTTTCCTAACTTGACCAGTCCTGGGTCATTTAGACCCTAATGTAGGGGATTTTTCTCCTACTTGTAATCACTGTGGTGAGGATAGCTAAAGGGTTAGAAAATGAACTAACTATATTCATATATATTAAAAAAAAATTTTTTGCCTAATTTTGAGTATTTTTCCTAACTTCACCAGCCCTGGGTCATTTAGACCCTAATGAGCCGAGGGTGGTTGAAGGTTTAAAAGGGTGACGGAATACTTTGTTTTTTATTGATGCAATTTAGGCAGGATATTGTAGAAAATAAATGAAAACCTTTAGTAGTTTAGTCTTTTATCCTTTGAGAATCGAATATTTTTTCTCATGGTGCATTATTAATTATAATGAGAAAGTGAGGATGGTGGTATTCAGAATACTGTACTGTCTTATAATGGAACATGCTACAAAAATGGGTAATCAGTATTCTGTAACTAAACGGTGCGATGCACTTGTCCCCCCTGAAAGGAGACGTGCTGTTTACCACTGTTTAATGACCTCCTGTTATTATGGACAGGCTGCTGTTCAGGCCTGCAATAAGCTCACAGACCTGCAAGAGTTCAAGTCCAGCCAAACGATCAAAGTTAACCCAGACCGACCACAGGAGCGAGCACGCTTCCTCACACTGGAAGTAAGTTGCAAACATGTTTTGTTTTTTTGCTTAGGGTGCCTCCACGGCCTGTGCTAAAGTATCTGAACTACAAGAGTTCACAAATGCAGAAGAGGTAAAGGTGGACCCCGACAAGCCTCTGGAGGGGGCCCGTCTGCTCATATTGGAGGTTTGGAGCTAGAATTGATATCTTCAGTCAACAGATATGAAATGCAGGTTTTACATGTGTACTGTATGCTTTCATAATTTGTTGCATGTGAGTGTGTATATACGGTTGCAAGTGTTGAAGTATATGAAGTAGACAGTTCTCTCTCGAGTGACCAGTTTGTTTCATAGACTGATCTAGCAGTTTTATATCTCTCTCTCTCATTTTTGTGTCACCTTTGTGTCAAATCTCCAGTAACCATAGAACAGACTGTTCTTGCAATAATATTTAATTGGATCAAAGT
>JAPMNZ010862961.1:0-13715 GCA_029875035.1 Pomatoschistus microps
TGTTCTGTTGTGTACACTGGTCAGATTGTATCATGTATGTATCATGTATGTACTTCCTCAGGTTTATTCTTGTTGTGATCATTAGGACCTAATTCAGTACAAAATTGATGCAAATAATGAATTAGTTGTGTTGCTACAGGTCACCCCTGCTCCTCATTCAACATTTTCACTGTTTCTTTAAGAAATGCATAATTGCTGACTCAACCTTTTTCGAGCAAAAAAGACACATACGTCAAAGAGTTTGGCTGCACTAGTGACTTTCAAGGGCCCTTTGAATTTCACACAGAACGACACAGAAGAAAGTTTTGTCACTATATATTCACAAATGACATTGTTTTGATACTGAAAGTGGATTACAGCAGGGCCACGGCAGCATGGGAGTTTTGAACATATGGAGTAAGAGAAAGTTTAGACAATAATGGTCCAAACAGTTCAAGGCCGTGTCAGTGTTGTGTACTTACAAAAACAATGCTTTGGAACCAAGTAGGAAGTTACACGGCATATTTATGTGAGCCTGTTGATCCATTTACAAGCAAGCGTACAACAGTTTTATTGAGGAACACTTGTAAGAAGCATGTTTAGGATCATTTAGGATTTGTTTCTCTATTAATACCAAGAAATACTTGCTTGTGATGTGAACCAGTTTGCATATTGAAATAGTATAATAATAGTTTAAAGACAGGAATTGTGACCATTTGGATTAGAGAAATGTTAGTACTAATTACTTTATGTCCAATTTGTATAATTAGATATGAATAAGCATTAGGATCATTAGCTGTAAAAGTATCATTCGATCTTCACCCTCTATCTTGGAACACAGGTTACTTTTTTGGAATGTACATCAAAAGCAGTACATACGGCCTCTTAAAATGAATAGATAAAATATGTTCATCTTCCTTAACATGGGTACAGCAAAGTCAGAACATGTGGTTTTAGTAAAGTATTTGCCCTCAGTCTGTAATAAAGGTATATTGCCTGTATAAGAGCTGTGGCAGTCTAGACACATGTGTCTGGACAGGCTCCTCACAGCGAGCAGACCGGACATCAGCCACAGAGAGGAGTGTTGAAGGCAAAACGCTGCCTTTGGTTCTCCTTAGACGATGGACGAGCCACTGCAAGTGTACTGCTCTTTTGACACAGAATTGGCTTCAGTCAAAAGAATAATACATCATTATAATGACTTTGTAAAGAAGATGAAATGTTGCATCGTGACTGGTCCTTTGGGAGCGGTGGTGGATGTGTCCCGCCCAGGAGATGCACGGCCCAGATGTTTGACAAATGGAGCTGATGGTGAGCTTTGGTGCAGGTCATGTTCATCAGCAGAAGACAGGAAGTCCAGAGAAGCCCAGATTCCCTGGATGCACGCTAACTCCTCATTATGTCAGGACGAACTTCTGGACAATCCAAAATGTCAAAGGGTTGCCATACTTTAAAGGTGCAAATCTGTAGTATGTTAAAGTAACATAAGTATGTTCTAATATTCTCTGAGCAACTTTCAATTTCGGTTTCATAAACAAGTACGTGCTAATGGCGCGGTCATATAGGTTTTCAAAAACGAACACACAAACACGGTGGGTACAGTGCTTGTGTGTGAGCGCTGCGGACATGGGAGCGCACCTGAGAGTAAACGGCGTGAGCGCTGAGAAAAAAATTAATGAGAATGAAAAAACCAAAAGTGTGGCGTATAGGGGGTAAAGTGACTGGAGCCAGGCAGTTTGTATGTTGGTGTGTTTTAGTGACAAAATAAAGTCTGATTCTTGAATGTCTGAAGTGTTATTGGAAAAGCACCACGCTGTGACAGCGAGGGTCCTTGAAATGGTTAAATTCAGTGAATTGTGTTAATAACTGCAGAAAGTGGCGTGATGTGGAAGTCCTGGATTGTGTCTCAGCAGAAGTTTGTTTTATTGTTGTTACTTAGTCATCATAGCATTCACATATTAAAGGATGAGTCCCACCCACTGCATTTGCACTGCCCTCTGGGCAGAGGTTTTTAGTCCCAAGATGGCGTACTAAACATTTTAAGAACAGTTTTGTTCCCACTGCAGTCATCTTAATGAACATGTTATGGCATTTATTTCTTATCCTGGGATTTTACTCTGGAGTCTTGACTAAGCAATTTGACCGTTTACATTATTTTATTTACTTATCTGTTGATTTTTACTGTTATTGTGTAAATGTGATTTTATGAATATTTTTTTTAGATGCCAAGTCTATCGCTTTTCAGTTGCAAAGAGAATCCACCCACGGGTACAAATAAAGTCACCATGAACCTTACACCTTGAATAGATCTTACAGCCATTCCCACAGCATCTGCCACGTCGCCAGTCGACAGGTTTGCTTCGACCTTCAGGTGACCATGAGATGAAGTCTGACTTATATAATGGGAACTTCCAGAAATACGAGGTGAGCACTTTGAAGCTCCCTATTGACTTATTCAACCCTCTTTAGCTGAAACTTTGTAGTATTATAAATGGAATAAGTGATGTTTTTAAGGATTAAGGTACCTACTTTTGACAAACCAATTGTTGGATTGGCATGTCGTTCTGTGAAGTGGTTCTTTTGGGACCCCCTCTGCTGTTTGCTCTGCTGTGTGTGCATCGCTTAAACTGTGCTCCCTTCGCCCCCGGCCGTTGCTCTGGGTGAATTGCCTCAAACAGTAAATCAAGTCATCAAGGAACATTTGGTGGGTATATTACCACTATGATTCCATAAACATTTATTGAGTTTATAGAGAGGCAAATTATCTATAGTGCATTGAACGTACAAAAGACTCTTAAAAGACAATCTGTAGATGGATGCTGTTAAGGTATCCATTGAACAGTGAGGTTGTTGGTTCTCAGAAAGAGGCAATAGCGGAAAGGGGTGGGAGAGGAGACAGAGACACCAGGAGCCAGTCTCATAGACAAGGTCACATCCAAAGTTACATGCCTTGGGGGGTCAGCACTAGCATTCCATAAAGCAGATAAGGAACAATTGCAGGAACTATAGGCCTCATAATGACTGCGCCTCTCCCTGGTCCACAAAAACAGGAGACACTTTGGGGTAAATGAGGAGGAGGCAGAGGAGTCTGTTTTAGAGTAGGCCTTCTATAACAAATATGACATGCTATACATTTGTGCACATTCAAAATGCTATTAGAGAAACATCAAGCATCCACAAGAGACACTTCACAACTCTCATGTTACATTACAATAACTCATTCATCAAATCATGACATTGCAACTAATCCTGAGTACAAAATGCCATGTTTATTTTTTGAAGTGTCCTTGCCCTGAAACACTTTGGGTGCCATAAACAACTCCAGCTCGTCTTGTGGCGCGTCCTACCGCACATGTGAGGTGTTTCATTGTTTGAATTTATGAAATGTGTGTCTGCATTATGATGGGTTTTGTCTAGTGTGGGTTAACACTCCATATCCTGTATTCAGAGCATTGTTCCTTTTACCACTGATTAATATCTTGTTTAAACAGAGCGCAGACACACCATGTCGTCGCTGTGTGCATAAATTCTCCAGAGCTGATCAACACAATGGCCCACATTCCAGGCATTTAGAGGAAGTCCCTTGTATCACTGCATCTGCTCGCTGCGGCACAGACACAGACAGTAGAACTCTAGGAATTACACAAACAACTACGTCATGTGTTTAGGTTTGTTATTGATCTCAAACAAATCTGTTTCTTACCATGGAGATATGTTTATTTCCCATTTTGGAAACTATCTTAGACCTATCTGTCAATAGAAATACAGCTGTGAAATGCCAAGGTTATTTGATCAATTGGTAAAAGATTATGATTACTCACTTTATAATTGGATATTGGATTTTAATAAGCTCCACAACGTTAATCTAAATGTTATTTTGATAAAAACCAAAACGACATCATTCAGAAATTTATTTATTTTGAGACTTGAGAAATGGTCATTTCAAATGAAGAATAAAAGAAAGGACTGCACTGTTGTTAGGTCTATCAAAATACTTTCGACCTAAAGTTAGTGTTCAATGTAAACACAGCGTCCAAAGATCGCTGTAATTATTTTAATTTTGTATTTTTTTTTGGCTGGGAGAGTGAAGCCTTGGGCTAATTTGCATCCGTTGTCCCACAAACACACACTCTTTCACCCTGAACTATTGCACATATTTTTATCGGTAGAGGAAACCTACGCAGACACGGGGAGAACATGCATACTCCACAAAGAAAGGTCGGGAGATGAAATTGAACCAGGACCTTCTTGCTGTGAAGCACAAGTGCTGCACCACCGTGCTGGTCTAATTGTCATTTATTGCACACATTTATTAAATAAGTATTGCATTAAATATGTGTTGTTTACTTTTTACATCACCATCAAGGAATAACACAGCAACAAAGAAATACAGAGAGTTTGGGTGTGCTGCTATGAAATTAATTCAGTAAATAAAAATGCATTCGTGGCATCCGTCAGCTGCTTCTAAAATGTACAAACCCGCCCTGCACAGGTCTGCAGTGTAAAATAAAAAATGCTTTATGGGACAGGGAAGTTTGTAAAAACTGATGGATAGAGCTAAAACTGGGCAATTTTAGAAGAAAACCTGCTTGAGTCAGTGGAGGACTCATGGCTGGAGTGGTAACTTACCTTCCAGTCGGACAATGAGCCTGAACGTAAAGCCAGAGCAACAATGTAACAGTAAAAACAAAACAAAATGTGTTGAAAAGTGAAAATCTGTGGAAAGTAGAGCAAAAAAGCAAAATCTTGATTTTATTTCCTGCTTTGGACAATTTCGATTTTAAATCAATTTTCATTAAAGTCACGTCACCAAACACAGACTTTGCCCTTAAAAATATTTTGTTGATCTTTCCGCTCAATATTCAAATTTCAAAACTGTTTTTGATTTGTTTCCCCCAATAAGGTATTATAAAAGTCTTTGCTGTGCTGATATTGCAAGTATAATTCATGTGCTGCTGGAACTGCACAATATCCTTAATTTGATTTCACAATTTTCAAATTTTTCACAGATTCAATTTCAAAAGCCGATTAATTGCCTAGATTCGATTTATTGCCCAGCTCTAGTGGAAAGACTTGATAATGGCTATTCACAAACAAATCTCCATCTAATCTAAAACTTTCAAATTACAATTTTGCAAAAGAGAATTCCACAAATTACCGTAATTCTCCTGTCCATTTTATCTTATCTTAATAACTAATCTTTCAGCTTTTTATTACGAAAAAGAAAACAAACAAATCCTTTGTTCAGAAACTTGAGAAAATTTGCAAAAATCAAATTTGTATTTGTCCAATTACGGGCAACTGTTGGAACCTGCATTTCCTGCAGGTAGGACGCTTTTGATGCTCAACAGAAAAGTGTGGCACTGCAGGGAAACCCGTTGCATTGCAGCAAGTTTGATTTTATATTTATATTGTTGTTAAAAAAAGATTAGTGTTATAACAAATCCAGAGTGCCCCTGCACTGACTCCACTCCTCATTCATGAGAAGTGCCTTATCAGAGTCAAGTTGTGGTTTGATCCCTGGACCAGGTGGTTCTGTGTCATTGGGTTTCATGAGGGTCTTGGCCCTTGCTCTTACTTGTGTCGACACAATTTAAACAGATATCCATCCTTCTCGGAAATGAACTCCTTACTGGCACGACTGGTTTGAGGTTACACCTCAGGGCCACTAACAATGGCACTTTGATCTTTCCTGACTTCTGACAGTGCTGCACATTGTAAGGCTCAATTGTGGCTCATTTGGCCGAACCTCCAGCACAGCCCTCTGGAGAGTACATAATCCTTTGCTCAGATAAGAGTGTGTTGTGACTTAAGAGGCATTTCAGCAAGTCTACATTTACTATAGTGCAACAGTGCAAACGCTGTTGAGCAGTAGGACCCTGAGGAATAGAGGGGATAAACTGGACATGCACACCTTTGGTCCTGGAGACCGGACTTTGTGGAAAGAAAAAAAAGTTATTCAACGCAGTAACAAAAAAGCCCTGAGCTCGAAGGCATGTCATTGGCTGAGAGGAGTCCGGCAGGAAAGTGCGATGGCTCTTGAGACCAATGCAGACCCTCGTATATATTCAAAGCCAAAGACAACAGTTTACTTTACTACACAGACTGGATTATGATGATGCACTATCACCAACACATTTAGCGGCATCATGAGCGCTTCTGTAGCCGTATACCGGAATATCTACACGGAGGACCGCTTCAAACAGGCCTACGGTGCGGACGAGCAGCGCACTGGAGACGCGCGCCTGCGGGAGCGTCTCAGCGGGGCGTGCAGGTGCTCACGCCGCGCATGCCTCCACCTGCTCCGGGACAGAGTGCCCGTTCTGGACTGGCTGCCCGCGTACAGCCCCAAGAAGTGCCTCCTGGGAGACACTGTAGCGGGACTTACTGTAGGAGTCCTTCATATTCCACAAGGTAACGTATCTCTGCAAGTTTTAAAGTATAGTTCTCAAATATGTATTCAATTATACTATAAGTGTTAACAAATGATTGTCTTTATGTGACTTGATACTTATTGAATTATCTCTATTTAATGTTAATTATGGCATCTTTATGTATTAAAATTCAGTATTGAAATATAGATGTGGCTGAACAGAGACATCTGTGTTCAACAGGGATGGCTTTTGCGTTACTGACATCAGTTGCTCCAATATTTGGTCTGTACACATCTTTCTTTCCTGTGATCCTCTATATGATCTTTGGCACTGGACGTCATGTATCAACAGGTGAGATTAAGCTTCCAATGTACTTTAAATAATGATAGTATATGTTCCCCTCCTCATGCCTCTGCTGTCTCAGGCACATTTGCAGTGGTGAGTCTGATGACAGGCTCTGTGGTGGAGCAGCTTGTTCCCACTCCTCTGGAGGTGAACTCCTCTTCCTCGGCTGCCGATGACTTTGAGGCTCAGAGGATCGCTGTGGCCTCGGCTGTGGCTCTCCTCTCTGGAATCATCATGGTGTGATGCCACGTTCAACTATGATGATGAAAGTGAAATACAAGAGCACTAATGTCATTCTTTCTCCAGCTCTGCATGTTTGGGCTTCAGTTGGGCTTCTTGTCCACCTATCTGTCAGAACCAATTGTAAAAGCTTTTACAAGCGCAGCTGCTCTCCATGTCACCATCTCACAGCTACAAAGCATGCTGGGACTGCGACTCCCCCGCCACACTGGCACCTTTTCTCTTTTTAAGGTAATGAATATTACACAATGTCTAAAACATGTCTAACGCAGGGTTGAATTTTCAGACTGTTGTCACGGTGATGGAAAACCTTGGTGACACCAACCTGGCAGAGCTGCTGATCTCCTTGTTGTGTCTCATTGTCCTGGTGCCCATCAAAGAAGTCAATATGAGATGCAAACACAAACTGCGTACACCGATCCCTGTGGAGATACTTACAGTGAGTACAGTACACTCAGCTGCACGGTGCTGGCACTCAGGCCTTGCACACGAAGCCCTGTCTGTGTGGAGTTTGCATGTTTTTGCCGTGCTCTGGACGCTTCAATTTCCCCCGTCATCCAAAACATGCACCATGAGTCCTTCAGCAAATGTCCTGACCAAGACAGATGGCCCTCGTGGCATTCGAAGTGGGAGATTTTTAGATTTGCTTCCTTATTTTGCTAAAGTTAGAGATGTTATACTTGCTTTTTATTATGTTATTTTAGTTTAGAATTATTGTTTATTTCTCTTGTGCTGTGTGCTCCTTTTTCCCACTTTTCTGCAACCGGTGATGCAACACTGATATTTCCCCTCTGTAGGACTAATAAAGGATCTCTTAATCTTAATCTAGAAAGATGGGTCAATTCAAATTCATAGGAACAATCTCCCTACGGCAACAATAAAGTATATCTTTCCTTTCAAGTTTACACTAGTCTTCCACAAATACATTACTTTATTTTTAGCCAATAATCATTAAGTTATAGCTTATAATTGCACATAATGGTTTTAGGGATGTTCAGTATCTGTACTTTGTCTTCATGGATTGATTCACCTCAGTCTTGCTGCAGGTGATCATAGCCACAGCAGTGGCGTATGGCTTCTCCCTGGACTCCTCTTTCAGCATACAGATAGTTGGACACATTCCAGCTGGGTGAGATTAGCATAAGAAAAATCCCTGTCGTGCTTTCTATATCCTCATTTCCGGTCATCTCATTCATATTATTCTTTGTGCACAGGTTCCCGAGGCCACGGATGCCTGCTTTGCACACTTTTCCTGAGATTGCTGGAGACACGATAGCCATAACATTCGTTGGCTATGCTGTTTCTGTATCTTTAGCTATGATTTATGCAGATAAACATGGTTACTCAATACATCCAAACCAGGTCAGTCACGACAGCCTTCTTCCTAAGTATTTTATTATCTTGATGTTGTTTTACTCACTGTGGTCTCTGTGTGACAGGAGCTCCTGGCACATGGCATCTCTAACACAGTGTCATCGTTTTTCACCTGTTTCCCCAGTTCAGCCACTTTGGCCACTACCAACATACTGGAGAGCGCTGGTGGCCACACACAGGTTGAATCACATGTTTCTTTTATATATATATATATATATATATATTTGTATGACTATAAAGCAATGAAATGTATTACAACAGTACAATATTACGACTCATTTTCAGTATCATTCCATTTCTATGATATTTCAGTTAACCTGTTTATCTTTAATGCCTCTAGTTGTCCGGGTTATTCACCAGTCTGGTGGTTCTTGTCGTCCTGCTGCTGATTGGGCCTCTTTTCTACTTCTTACCAAAGGTGTATACACATATTTTTTCAGAGCTCATATTCATATATGTGTATGTTTAATAGAGTTTCTCTGTGTCTGTCCCATCAGGCTGTCCTCGCGTGCATCAATGTCACCAGCCTGAGGCAGATGTTTCTGCAGTTTCAGGACCTTCCTGAACTGTGGCGAATCAGCAGAATAGACTTTGTGAGGGCAATCACTTACATAACATTGCAATTCTAATAGTTAAGTGAAAAACAGGAAACAGTTTTTCCCTGAGATAGTCCTATCTGTTTGACTTTCAGTGAATTCTGCTCAACTTCTTTTTGTTTTGGGCTGAATGTCTCGTGTCCTCTCTGTGTCCTCTCTGTAGCTGGTTTGGTTGGTGACATGGCTGTCTGTAGTGGTGCTCAATGTGGACATGGGTCTGGCCATTGGAGTGATCTTTTCAATGATGACCGTGATCTGTCGCACACAGAGGTAAATGGTTTTTGATGTTATGTGAACTGTACGTGACACAAAATCGATTGTGTTGTTCTTCACAGTGTTGTGTTGTTGTCTACAGGGCTGGCTGTTCTGTCCTCGGACGGGCAAGCAACACAGAAATCTACAGACCGCTGGAAAAACATACCAAGGTTTGTATCAGACACAATTACACTACTCACTTTCAGAGCAGAAAGAAAATGATGGTTCATTGTTGACTAGTTTTCTTTTTACTTTAGCAGCACATCTGTAAAAGCCCTTAACAGCTTATTTAGTTCAACATTTGAATTGCATTTGTAAATATATATTATAATTGTAAATATACCAACACATGGGGAAACTATGGCAAATACTGTTGCTTGATTGTATATTTATGTTTACATACTTGCACGTGTATGTATATACTGTAAGCACTGTAGGCAACACAACAATGTTTAAAGATTCTTCATAAACTAAGTAATGTAAATAATGTAAATATTTATGAATGCATATTTTCTGCTCAAATTGATAATAAAAATCATATATATAAAGTATTCAAAGCATTGTTCCTTGCTTTCAGTGTCATGAAGTGCCAGGGGTTAAGATCCTGACTTACAATGGGCCAATCTACTATGGAAACCGCAATTTCTTCCGTGAAGAAGTTAGTAAGCTGCTTGGCCTGACTCCAGAGAAAATCCGCAGCCGCGAGAAAGTCCAGAAAGCACTGGATAAACGCGAGCAGGAAACGTCTGTCAACACCGTGGTGTGTGAGGGCAGCGATGATAATAATGCACTACACATTATTATCTAATACTCTAATACTCTGCTCCTACTCATCTTAGGAAAGAGGCGTCACTAACCATTTGTTTTCCTCGAATAATGAGATTTTCAAACCAGGTGAGTGTATTTGATCTTTTTTTAAATGTCTTCACATTTTGCAAGTTTTAACGCTAACTTTTTGTGATACACTGTGTTTAGTTAACCCTAACCCTATGACCAAACATTTGCCTTCCTCGTCCTGACAATAAAGCTGCGCAATTGCTTATATATTTACAGAAAAGAACAATATTAGAATATGTAAAAACAAGTATCTTCAATGATCCTCTATCAGTGTAGAAGCTCAAACATGTTCATATCATGATTAATGCAGAAGGTCTTTCTTGAGTCTGGTTTGTGGAAAGAAGCCCAAAACTAAACATACAATATTTACAGTATTGACCCAGTGGAGCATCAAAGGACTTCACTTTGTTTAACTCTTGTGGCGTCACAGAATTGCTACATGAACTCCTGATCTAGGACACTTTCTTTACAGCAACCAGGCTTCACACAAACCTCTCCTCTCATTTCAAAATGTATTTCTGTTGCTGTTGCGGACTCATTATAGGTCAAGCCTTTAGTTCTTATATAATTATTTTTTGAATTATATTTATTACATCTTTGTTGATAAATGACTGACAGCTTGTTAAACCCACAAACAAAACATGTGAAAATATGAGTCTTTTGAAAATGTTCTGTAATCCATAATCATCATGTAACACATTTACATGTAGTAAGTCTTCATCAATAATTGGTTTGACATTTAAGTTGAATGAGAGAAATTAATGAACAATATATTACCACCTGGAAATATTACCTGAAAATGAGACGACATCAGAGCTCAGTTTCTACGATCATGACACATCGACATGTTTGTGGTTTGTGCAGAGGTCCCTGAGAGCGAGGTGCAGACGGTGCTGATGGACTGCAGTAGTGTCATATTTGTAGACGTAGCTGGAGCAAGACTCTTCATACAGGTGTGTTTCAACTTCATAAACACCTTCTTTAAAATGAGATAATGTTTGTATTAACACATTGTATCCGTGACAGATGTGCACCGAATGCCAGAAGGTTGGAGTTAGTGTGTATTTAGCCAACTGCAATGGTACGTTCTGCAGGAGAAATGATACATGTTTATTCACATTTACTGAGTGCTGTTGGGTTTTTACTTGTTTTTTTTTTTATTCAGAAAATGTCCTAAGGATTCTAACTTCAAGCGGTCTAATGAACTATATCAATGCACAACATATTTTCGTTACAGTACATGATGCAGTAATGTACATTCAACAGCAGAGGGTAAGAAAAGCGTCGACGATCATTATTGAAGTATTATTAATATTATCGATAGTGACACCTTATTTTCTACTATAGGAGAAACCACAAGAAAACACCTCCACGGTTTGGGTATGAAAACTTCCAAGTGCATGACCATCGTGTTTCTAATCCTCACATGTTCATATGTTCAAGAGACTTTTTACATATAACATTATTATTTTGAGCAGAAAGTACATGTTAAAATATATTTAACTCTGATGATGTTTGAATTCTTCTGTATTTATTTCTGTTTAATATTGGATGTGTGTATTACATAAAGTTCAACAATGTCTTTAATTGTGTAAATATGTTGCATTTATATATCATGCTCCAGAGACAACAATTATTTCACAACAGTTTCAATGGAAGGTGAACTGCAGATGGGTATTGTAATAGCCAAGGGTTAAAGAATGTGAAGCATTTGGGTGATGCGAGTGGGGAAGATGAGATAGTGTTGTGCCTCTGCTCACACTCGCTGAACAAAACTAAGTCATGTCTGCTGTATTACTGCGCACAAGAGGAATTATTCTGAGTATTTGTTTGTAATTTCAAGTATGAAATAAACTGAAAAGCGCAGGGTCTGGGCCTGATGAGCAGGTGTGTGCGGCTGTGCTGCCCCCTGCTGTCCAAACCTGCTTTGTCCTCACACTTCTCTTACCTTGACCCAACGCGGCTAAACGTTTGAGTTCAAAACTAGGACAAAACCTGGAAAAAACTCATTATTTTCTTTGCTTGATGTTGGATGGGCAAGCGAATATTTTCTATCCAGTCCATATTTCAAAGGGGTCTCTAGACACACTGCCCTTTGGGCTTTCGCTTTAAAGCTCAAGGAGGATTTCACTAATTGGGAGGAAGTGCTCCTCTTCAATTAGAACACGATACATGAGGCTTGGGCCAGCTGCTTACTAGGCCGCACAACAATCAACGTCATCATGGCTTTTTTGTCACAAAGAAAATAGCTCCTTTGGAATCCATAGGCCTACAAGTTATGTTATTGATCGTTAATGATCTTGTTTGGGGTTAATACAAACCCAATATTATGCGTGTTTCTTACAGTTTGTGGTATACTACAAGGTCAAGTCTACTTTGGGGTTGAGGCTGCTGGGGTCTCAGCAGCCTACAACAAGTAAACACATGATTCCAACCACTTTGGCAACTTTCTGAGTTTGGGCTTGTGCTTCCTTCTGGTGGTGAAGGTGCGCACGACAGTCAGGTTACATGTTTTGGGTGATGGGGAGGAGTCCCGCCATAGATCTATGATGACCCACACCCACAGGCAACTCATACGTTTTTATCATTATTCTTGAATTTGAGATAGATGACTATTACTCCAAATCTACAAGTGAATTTGGACTGCCATACTACTTTGCTCATCCAAAACCAGAACAAAACCTCTGTTCTATTCTATTCTATTCTATTCATCAACACATCCATGTGAGCTTTCACACAAAACTGATCTAAATGGGGTGCCGTTGGCTTCACACCCACTGTCCATGTCTTTTAATAATGAACTTGGTGAGGTGTAGCAAAAGTCCTTCAGTTATTGACATCCGTATTTGGTGCAGAGAAGATGACTCAATGAATGAAACGATGCTATTGGGCAAGACTTCTTCAACTTCTTATTTGTGTCTGTGTTCAGCAGATTCTACATAAATATATAGATAAATATGGATGGCAAAAAATAGAATAACATTTAAAGAAAAGAGTTAGTGGCTTGTCATGCACTTGAACCTGTTGGTGAAATAGAAGACTTCATTGTGCAGCTTAGTATCATCAATGTTAGAGGAAAAACGAAATTTAGCATATTCCTTTTCCAAGTCTGTTTCTCCCCAGGGCAGTTTGATCTTTGAGGCATGGTTCACAATCACATCACTGCAGGAACCAATGTGCAAAGAGCCAAGACCATCAATGAAGAACTCTGGAATAAACAGAAACATATTTATCTTCTTTACTTCAACTACAATGTGTTTCTAATCATAACACCCACCCAGATGAGCATGTCGGGCCAGGCGGGGGTTAAATCCCACCTCTCGCACCTTGTCTGTCCTTCCCATAAAGAAGTTGATGACCGCATCAGCCACCACGCAGTGAGGAAAGCCTTGGAGCTCGTGGTGATGGCCGTTCCGGATGTGTAGGCAGTCTCCCTCCTCTCCTCCCTCCTCCACTGAAATGGTGTGGCGGTAAGTCGCAGTGTAACCAGTTGCCTCCCGCACAGCCCCACCAACCTGTGGAAAAAATATGTTTAATGGATACTCAATCATTACAGACACATACTCAAAAGGAATTGCTTCACATGAGAAAAATGCTTATGTGAAACTTATCTGTAGTCATAAAAGGTTGGGCAATATGGAAACATGAATTATACACTTAAATGTATATGGCAGTAGTTTTTTCTTGCTCCTTGCTACATGTTCCCCATATAAAA
>JAPMNZ010863037.1:0-10623 GCA_029875035.1 Pomatoschistus microps
TTTACAGCAAAAAATCTATTGAAAATCAATTAAAAGCCAGTGAGAACAAGTGTGTCTTAAGACGAGACTTAAAAACAGGAAGTGACTCAGTCTCACACACGGGCAGCTTATTCCATAATTTAGGACCAACAACCGAAAAGGCTCGATCTCTGAGTTTCCGTTTAGTCAGAGGAACCTGGTCAAGTCCTTTTTCCCTTTGTTCAGCTCTGGAGTTTTGGTGTAGGTGTGAGGGTACATGGAAGGTTACATATTTTGAGTTAGCTGTAATTGGGAGGCAAAGTATTTTCTTCAAGTGGTACTTTATGTGAAAAGTTTATGAACCGCTGACACAAAAGTAAAATGTCATGAGCTTTGGTGAACGTTTTAATGTGGTAATTTAAATACAGTGAAAGTCTTTCGCACACTCAGTAAAAAGTTGCTTGACTATATTCTGTCTTGTATGAACTAAAGTCGCCCCATGCCTTGAATCAGTTTGGAGTCATCAGATGTGATGACACTTTGAGGCCGCACTGGCGAAGCTTGGCCTCAACAGCCCCTCATGTTTAGTTTAGGAGGGCCGAGCCGTGGCCCACTTTCCCCAGAGTCTCAAATGCATCTGGAAGTTGAGAGCGTCAGATATGAAGCTATCAGTATGCTGCGAGCTGGTGCTGTCCGTATCCGCGGCGATGGAACGAGAGACATGAATTTTGCAAAAGGACAGTGTTTACAGGCTGCACATCGGCACATATGGATGAGTGCTGATAAACACAAAGTATTGGTGTTACATGGCCAGGTGTTGCAGACACTTGATATCCCGGAGCAGGCCAGGTTGTATTGTCACAAAATTGGGCACAGTGGGGATTTTGAAACGGGGATCCAATTTGTTCACACAGACCTGTAGAGCGTTTCATTTCAGTGGCGCGTGCTTGCTGCTGACACAAACAAAGACGGCACCAGCAAAGCCTCGGTTATCCCTGCTTTGAAAATCTGATGTGTTCTCTTGGATTTATCAGCCTTCAGGTGTCTAATATTTTCATTTTGTACTTTCCTGTCTCTTGCAGTCCGTCCCAAAGCCCATCGCGCTGGAGCCGTGCTTTGGAAACAAGGCGGCGGTGCTCTCCATCTTTGTGCGGTTACCGAGAGGCACAGGCGGCATCCCTCCACCGGGACAGTCGGGTAAGGATTTATTATTGGAACAAATGAAGAAGGTAGTGCTCGATTTCCTCTCACGGTTTTCACTTGAAGAAAAAGTCAAAAAAATAGTCTTACGAAACTAATACATAGAACTTTCTTGTCACATTGAATCAGAAATCACCCTGAATCACACTTTACACCGTTTGATGATTTTGTTCAGCTGTCTTATCTTATCTCTTCGTTTTCATTGGCAGAAATCCTCAATGATGAAGGGATCCATTCTCCTTCTGTCTGCCTTATGTCTTTTTATTTCCCGTCACAGGCAGTGTTACCATTGAGTATTCAAACCATTACTCGTCTCACGCACGGCTCTGTCACTTGCTGTTTGAAATTCCCATTCATCTCTCATCTTCTACCCTCATGTTTCTCTCCAAAGCAGTCATGACTGAGCACCTCGCCTGTCTCAAACTTTCAGATTCTGCTTTAAAAATCCATACTGCGTGCGTGTCTGCCGTTTCATATGCTCTTAGCCCCCCACAGTCGCTGTCCCAGACCAGGAGGACGCCTCGAGCCTATTAATCCACACAGATCATTGGACAAAACACTTATTCATTCATTTTGTTTGATGCTTTCCTCCTTAGGGGCCATGAGTGGCTTTTTAGATTTAGATATTTAACTCTCTTAACGATGCTGAGCTGGATTGACAGCCATTATAACAGCCAACATCTGATGCCTCCATAGTTTAATAAGAAGCTAGAATGGGTCTGCAATATTATGATTATGACAGCATTGAATCCAACCATTGTTCTCCTTATTCAGATGCAAGAAAGCTAGCAGTCTCATAATGTGTGTAGCAATACAATAATCAAGACAAACTGGATGGACTAAAAAACATCCTGTGTCAATGTAGTTGTTGACTACTGCAATAATGGTGGGAGGGAGGAAAACACTGTCAAAATAATGATTTCAGCTTCACTGGAATTCATTACAAGGAAACTGTGTATTCATACGTGAAATATAAATAAATGAAACAAGTCCGCCAACTTCTCTCTGCTCCTGTCTAATGTAAATCCTGACTGTCTTTATAAAATAATTGGTCAACTAAGGCAAAATAACAGTTGGAATACTATAAATATCCCTTCAACTTGAACCCTCATTATTGGAAATGGTGCGAGACAAAAGGGAAGTTTTGGTTAAATGTTCGTGAATCCTGCTTCATATGTGTGTTGTCTTACTGTCAGGCAGTAGAAGAACCTTCAGATAAAACTCTTTATTCCCTTTGTTACATTGAACCTGTTAGTTACCACGTTCAGAACTGCACAATCACACGCACACTTTAAATGTCTGCTTAAGAAACATCTTTTCTCTTTGGCTGTCAACACCGGTAGCAAGAGACAAGTTTGCAGTGTTTTATTTGTGTATATATATACATATTAATTGTATTTGTATTGTTATTTTTCACTTGTCTGTACAGCACACTGGTTGAGGCTGATTTTAAATGTGCGTTACAAATATATATTGGTTGATTTTCAGTACCACACCACAGTACAAACTACTTTTCATACTAAGGTCTGGAGGTCCTCGATTGAGCTCTGTAAACAGGTGGAAGGGGTTAACTCCTTTTGCAGATTTTAAACCATTGGATCTGAGATTACCTTGACGTATGTAATGCGCCCGAGTGAGTCATTAGGATTTAGCATTTAGCCTAGCCCTCTCCTTTGCTACTAACGGAGCCCGTGGGGAGTAGCGTCACAATCTTTGCCAGCAATGACTTTTGCTAAACATTCCTCTTGCTCCGGGTTCAATTTCCTGATAGAACCAGACCAGAATACTTTACTATCGCATTCTTCACCATTGCCAAACTACAACCTGCCTGTTCGGCGCAAACTCTTGATGTCATCCATAACTAACTACAACACCCGCCTCCCGCGCTCGCTGATTGGTCGGATGGAATTCTACCGATGTAATCGCAAACACAGGGACCAGACCCAGACGTTACATGCAGGGAAATGATTTATGACCGATGTGTAGAGATGGCTAAGGCCAGGCTAAGTGCAGTATACTTATTTGGGATTTATAAATACAGAAAGTATTTAGTTAAAGTAACATGTTGAATAATTAAGACCAAAGCATTATTAGAAAACATTTATCTTTGTACATACTGAGACTTGATTGGCCGAGTGATGGCAGTAAGATGTGACAGAGCACAAAAATACATGCTTGGGATTGAGCCAACCCGTTTTGAGATATTGTAACTAATCACATGGATGTAATTAGATGTGATTTCAAAGTCATGTAGCCCAGCTTTAAGACGGAGCCTGCATCCACACAAATGCAGTTGAAGAAGCCCACCGCAGCTGCCATATTAGTGTATACAAGACATAAGCAGCCGTTTCCCTTGAGGTTCCTATTTGCCGTAGGCTATGTCCTCCTGATTGGACTAAGTGCATCCATCATTGGCAATAAATGGAGTTTATTGGAATTTCATGCCTCACAGAGTATTAATAAATGTTAATGAAGTGTGACGGGAGTTAATGATTGGCTTCTGTATGTGCGTGTGATCCCCGCTCTCCTGCCCGTGCCGAGCTGCGGATCTTACACTTTCCCCTTCTCAAATATCAGCATTTCCATAACTCTGGTTTTTAACACACACCTGCTGAGGAAAGATAGTATTTATGATCGTTTATCCTCCAGTTGTGTGAAATACAAAACTCTTATTTACATAAAGTTCAACTATGACTCAGCGCTAGTGTTTAAATTGCGGCGCTATATTTTATTTTACACCTGATTTAATAGAAGTAAGATTTTCCTGTGAGCCATTTGTTCCATCTGAATGTAGGAGGATACAAATGTACATTATAACTGCAATTTCATCAAGTGTGTGATTATCTATAGATATTGTGGGTGGTGAAATCTAAAATTGGTTATACAACACTATAGAGAAGTGAACTACGGCAAGTCAAAGTTTAGTTGAGAGTTTAATAGTTTGTAAAAGGCTGTTCATCTTCTATAAAAAACATATTTGAGAATGGATGCTGTGACATGGGTAATTAGTGAAAGGCCCCAAGGTAAATGTGTTCAACTAAAGTTCATCCATAATTAAACAGCTTTAATAAATGGACAAGCATACACAATTACTCTGTCCATTGCCAAAGGGTTTGAAGGAACGCACATTTTACCATCTCCCAAAGCCACGCTGCACTTTTTATCCCGAAAAATTACCCAAATGATTTTTTTTTTTCTCCAAGGAAAGGATTAAAACATGCCATATCTTAGTGGGCTTGCATGTCTATAAACCTGAATTCAAACATGCTTGGATCCCTCTAAAACATTGTTGAATTGGGAAATGTTACTAAAAGCACTTAAAGCTGGGGTACCCAACTTTCAAACCTCAAACAATTTAACTGTGTTTAAAATTAATCTAACCTTATCTCAAAATAGTTTGGTTTTATCACATGAATGCATTTTGGCCTCTGTCACTTATTTAGATAAAAAAGTAAAAAAATAAATAGATAAAATAATATATCGATTTGACCAGGAAAAATCCCATTGAGATTAAGAACCTCTTTTTCAGGGGAGTCCTGGCGAAGAGGCAGCAAGGTTACACATAAACACTAGACAGATAAAATTACATTAAAATTACTTTGCATTTATGACACAAAAATCCCAAAGCATTAAATAGTGTCAGACTGGGCTCCTCCTTACGAAATGCTAATGATATCTATAAAGTTACGGATATATAGAGTTAAACTGTGCTCCATTTCTTAAAAAAAAAACATATCCGCATAACCACTGCAACATGAATAGACCTGCAGTGCATGATGGGTGCTGAGCAAATAATGGACAGTGAGACCTAATGGCCAAAGCATCACCTTCTTATTTTGGTTCCAACTTTTCCCTTTTTTAAGACGGCATTTTTTCCTTTAAATTACACTTTCTGTTGTTACTCACACATTGTATCGTCTGTGTAGGTTTGGCGGTGGCGAGCGCCCTCGTGGATGTCTCACAGCAGATGTGCGTCGGCTACAAGGAGAAGTCCGGAGGTCTGAGGAGCCGCAAACAGCAGCCCACCGCTCAGCCCGCCACCTGCATCTGACCACGCCCCATCGCCACGGCAGCACCCCCGAATCAACCAATCACCACGCCCCGTATGCCCCACCCTTCCTACCACCAACACCTCAGCCCCGCGGTGCAGTGCATGCAGGGACACTGGAGTGGAACTTTTTCTCGGGACTGAAACAAATACGGGGGCAGAGGTGTGTCGAGAGGAACTGGTGCTCTGTAAACTGGACGCTAGGGGGCAGCGCGGGGCCGGAAGGGAGGCACGCTTCCTCCTTAAAAACACTGATATTTGACATTTGTCCGAAGCCGCCTCGTGGAGCTGCGGCGTTCACGGCTTGCTGCTAGAAAAAATTATCCTTGTTTCATAGTTTTTAAAAATGACTTTACAAATGCGATTTTTGTTTCATTTGACTTAAATTATTGTTTTTTTTTATTATTTTGTTTGTTGATGGCAGGTATAACTGATTATGTGAAGCTGCACACACACACACACACACACACACACACACACACAACTACACACACACAATAGAGTTTAATAGATCTGAAGTCAATTTCGCATTTATTTTCTTCAATGACACATCATTTTTTTCATCAAAATAAAATAAGAATTGAACCTCAAGAACCACATCCAGGGGTTTCACGGCAAAATTAACTGTGAACGCCTTTTCTTTTTTTTTTTTAACTCTCGGTTTGATGAACTTGATTGGATTTTGGGTTACTGATCCTTTAAATGCGAAGAGCAGATGTGTCATTGGAGAGAAGTCATGTCAAAGTGACTCGCTCCCGTTTCTTCCCGTGTCAAACTCTGTCCCATTCGTCGCCCGTCGTTGGCAGTAAAGTCCTGCACAGTTTGGCCTCGGAGCGCGCTAACAGGCTACGTTGCGCGCTACGGTCTTCCTTTAATGAGGTCTACTGTAGGAGGCCACGGCCCATCTGAACGCACTGACATTTCTAATAGGTCTTTCTGTACTCGTGTCGCCTCTCTCCTCCTCCTCTTTCTCATCCTACGCTGTTGCTGCTGCTTTCTGCTCTGCCTCAGCTGAAGCTCGGGCCAACACTACATCTCCTGCAGTGTGTGAGCTGGAGCGCGGCCCGCGCTTGAATCTACTCCAGACAATTAGTGCTCTGCTGGGACGGAGGGCAGGAGGCACGTTTACAGGGCCACGGAGAAACAGGTGGGGTTTTAGAACTGAAGCTGGACTCGTACTAATGGAATTTCTCGCATCGCTACACTGAGATGTCGTTACTTTAGTCATGAAAAGTTCACTTAGTTTCAACCGCGAAAATGTACACCAGATCTGAAAGCTATTTTTTTGCTCCAAATTCAACACTGGATTATTTTTAAACATTTTTTTTTTTTTTTAAACATTTGACCCCTTTCAAATATTTGATGGGAAACGTCAAAAGGTGAAGCCCTGAAATCTTATGAGAGATAGGACTACTAAAATCAATACAGAACAATTTTTTAGGGAAAAATTAAGGAAATGTTTGTGGAAAGTGTCTTGAATTCAGGAGGTCATGTGGCAACTCTGCTACTTTGGCTTAAAGGGTTAACAAAAATAACTTTGGCTATATTCTTGACTCAAAAATTCATTTTAATGAAGTGAGACAAATATGTTTTTAAAATGATTTTTCTCTCATCGTATATTAGGACAAATATTCTGTTAATACTACTTACTTCATGCACTTACTAGAGTCCAGCCTCCGTCTGCCGTTCACATATTGATGTAGCATTGATTGAATTAGAAACCTTATCTGACACAAGCCAGATAATTTATACACAACTGGAACTTCAACAATCACTTACTAGCTTGTCTCAAATGTGAAGACAACGGACAACAATTTGTAATTGAATTGTGGTAATGTTTGGTTTTATGTAATTACTGGAAATATGTTGATTCTATAAACATTATTTAATTTTTTTAGACATTTATTTTTACTTCTTTTCCAGGCCCTCACTGTCTAACTACGCTCCTGACCAGTGACGTATGGACAATATACATCTATCTTGAACAAAATTCCAAAAATGCTGCCTTGAGTGCTGAATGCTGACAATATGGACCAGGACAGACGCAATTTTACACTATTCCATATATTTTTTGCATTTTATTTAACAATTCAATGAAATTGCCACATGCAAAGCTCAAGTCTAATTGCGTAGGCCCGTCGAGGGAAATCCTTGCCGTATAACGATCGACCCCCTTGGCAGAGTGGCCGCCCCTCTCCTCGTGTTTCCAAGTGTCTACAGAACATTCAATTGACTCCAGTGATCACTCAGAGACGTGCGCAAGTCGCCCCGTTAGATCCGACCTCTTCTCCTCCGATCGTTGGCTAACTAATCTATAGCCTCTAATTGCTGCTCCGTGCCCCGAACACTCCCCTTCCTCACCCCCAGCGCCATCGCCACCGCCAGATCGCTCAGTGTCCCCACGAGCGAGGGACAGCTACCCAATTAGCCGCAGAGAAAGTGGCGTTTAGGCTCAATATTGTGAGATGTGCGAATGTAATGGATCTGGACTCTTTTGAGCGTGGCTGCTTCTCCGCTTAATAGATTATTCTGACTTTTTACCAGTGGTTGTTCCTTATCGGTCACTGCACGGCAAACACGAGAGGTCTTGTATCGATATATATACATTCTGATGAAACGTTCTCGTAATACAGCCACAAAGGGCAGCAGATCAGCAGTTTTTTTTTACCTGTATGATGAAAATGCGAGTCCAGGAAATCAATTTTCTTAGCGGTGAAATTTATTTTGTTGTCATAATACTCGAGCACGACCATGGGAGCGAAAAGAATGTTGGGGGGCGGAAAAGTTTTCGAAAGAGAGTCACTAAAATTGCACCACAGCTTCATTAGCACCATATATAGTAGTTTGTAACACAATCAAAAGTAAATGTCAATACCAATACCACCCATTGAGTCATAATGATGTATCTTAGTTTTGATGCAACAAGACTCAACAAATTGATTAATCCTTTTAGATATTTGTTTTTTTTTCTCTGTCAATGTCCAGAATACATCACAAAAGCATTATCACTTTTCACTTATATTTTCTGTCCCGTCACTACCAAGGTTCTCTCCAACTACTGCATGGGAAATATTTAGCAATTTTGGAATTGTACAGCCATCATATTTATACAGCAAAAAAACATTTCTTCTGCAAAACAAAACAAGCCTGCAAAGTGAAAATCCCCCGGTGTCGTTAAGTTGGCTCATGAGGTGAAGTAATCATGCTTTTTGAAGCCGCTTTTTTTCTCCTAAAGAGGCGCGTTTAGGCTGAGGGCTCTCGTGTGTTTAGCACAAGCGGAACTACTGTACGCCTGGGAAATGCCACTGTTTTAGAAGCGAGAAAAGGTCAGAGCCAAAAGCATGAACATGGCGGACGTACAATAATTATAGAGGGCTGAGGTGCACACGGCTCCACAGAACAAGCCTTTCAGACTTCATGCAGAGCTTTGGGATTACTGGAGTGGAAGGATTACTATTTGTTTGGATCAACACCAGGAAACTGCTTTATTGATACTAAGGTCTAAGCAAAAAGACGGTTTATAACAATGGAATTTACATCCTAAAACATTTGGGTTTAAAGCGGAGTTACTTTACTTCAAAACACACATCATTAGATCAGTTTTTTTCCGGCAGCAGCAAAATAGTGGCTCTTTTTTACAAGTATGGAAAAGATAATATTGTGGTCTGATTCGATTATTTTTACTTAGATACCTATTTAACCCTTGTGCTATCCTCTGGGCAAAATGACCACAGTGATTAAATCCTTTTTTTTAACAGAATTTTTATGATTTTTTCTTACTTGACCAGCCCTGGGTCATTTAGACACAATGGGTAAAAAAAAGAAAAGTTGGTTCACCCCAGCTTTAATAATTTCCGTTACTATTGCTAGTAATAGTTGTCTGACGAGTTGAGAAATCAAAAAAATTGTTGACTATTGGACTACTAAATGTGGAAGTGGCAGCCTTGACTGAAATGCATGTGAATTTGACTTTTGAATACTATATCCAAACAGAAAATTGTTTTACTTTACTCAGGTTTTCCTTTCTGCTGCATTTCCCGCCCCGGACAGACCCACAGTAGTCTGCTCAGGTCGTTGCTGTCTCACGGTGTTGTTGACCCAGGAGCAGTTTGAGTCCGATCCTAAAGTCTGCCATGAGGGAAGTGCTGACGCAGGCTGCAGTGTTTAAAAAGGCTTCTCGCCGTAGATAAAATCCTTCCTCCTCAGCAGCTTCCTCTGCTTTAACAGGCTTTGATGCAGTCCACAACACATCTGGACCTCAGCTCACAATGTGTGGACAGGGACTGGGCGAGGATGAGAATGCCTCATTAAGTCCACAATTCGTCGGCACTTTTAAAACCGTTATAATACGAGTTAGAGTTAGAAATTGAGAGAAAAAGAGGGAAGTTGTGTAAAACTTCACTTTACATAATAATATATACAGTATTTTTAAGCGTGTCACTATTACAGTTCTGCACACACTTGTGACTTAAAAGTGACGCCTACTTTTTCTTTTGAGTTGATTTTATTTTGGCAAGTTAAAGTTGGGTTACCATTTTTCTCATAAATATTAACGTTTTGTTTGACAGAAAGTCCTGTGAAAGTAAAATGTTGTAAACAAAAAAAGACCACGAACGTCATCTTATTGAAAACTATCTTTTTCACACATGTAAAATATTCGACGCTTTGGGCTGAAAGCTGATTGGCTGAGGGAGGGTGGCTCTCTCACCTTTTAATGTTTGTTTGAAAAAGCTGATCTACAGATATGGCGGTGATGGAACCAAACTGTTTTAGAGTCTGGATCTATAGTTTCATGGATCTTTATGATATTGTTCCAAATTGATATTGCTTGAAAGTTAGGTACCGCAGCTTTAAGGGGTCCATTATTCAAGTAAATTAGTTTATTATTATTAGTAGTAGTTGATTTCAGTCAGTCAAATTGTCAGTTACAGAATACATTTCAATAGAAGAAGCATTGACATTAATTTACTGACTGAAATTGTTTTGTCTGAAGTGAATCCCGTATTTAAAGCAAAACCCTCTTTAAAATAATACAATTTTAAAAAACTCAAATCTCCAAGAAAACGGCAAAGAAGAAAAACAACACAAACTTGGATTTTATTTTATTCTTCTTGTTAATCTTACATTGTCTCAATTACGAGCTATACTTTACTTGTATGTTAAATGCTTTAATTGATTATTGATGAATTGGTTGGTTGATTATTAATTGCAAAATCGTTCAGTTTAGCGTTATGAAAAATTGCTATTTCTCATCTCAACTTTTTCTCTTTTTGTGTGGTAAAAATCCCAAATCTATTCTTGATTGACCAAACAAATAGTCTTTAGATCCCACTGGTTTCCCACCATCACCTGAGCGTCACCTGAGAACGTGACAGTAACTGGAACAGACTGGGAGCTCCGTGAACTGGACCGCGCTC
>JAPMNZ010863041.1:0-17121 GCA_029875035.1 Pomatoschistus microps
CACACACACACACACACACACACACACACACACACACACACACACAGGTTCAAATACTCTTTGACCTTACATATTTCTTCAATCCAATCCCCTCTTTTCTCAAACAGCAGTAATTCTTTTTTAAACAGTTTGTTGAATGTGATGTCTTTCAAAAATACAGTTTTTTTGTCATAACAGTAATTTAGTACCATATAAAATCCGACAAGAGATCAGTCAATATGGGCAAAAGAAATGTGATACAGTACATTTTTTCCTCCAGATCGCTAAGGCCAAGTAAGAAAACATGAAGAGAGAGCCGTAGTTATTTGAGACAACTAAGAAGTAGAAAGTATTCTCATAGAAACATCACCCATGCAAAAACAGTGGCTCAATGAATAATGACCAATCTAACAGCATTCCCATTAGGGAACTAACTGGTTACATCTGAAAATTTCTAAATGTTTTTGTTTTTCAGTGAAGTATTCTGTGATTCGTCAAGGAACGTCTTGAAGGAAAATGACATTGTTCGGTTTCCAAAGCTGGCAGAGACTTACCTAAGAATAGCAGAGGAGGGTCCAGACGTCTTCTACAATGGGTCCATGGCACAGAGCATCGTGGAGGACATCCAGGCTGCAGGTCTCACCTTCAGATTCATCATAGACAAATAGACATCATAGACAATAGCAACAGAAACAGAACCATATGGATATTTCACTAGTCTCTGTTTGAAATGAGGAGTTGTGGATTTTTTTCCCATATGTATTGTACAGTGCATTATAGGAACAAGTAATACAACAACAAAACAAAATGCACTGTTAAATTTCCCATTATTCTTAAAACAAGATTTGTCAACATTTCTTGTTGTTTCTTTTCATTGTTTTGAAGACAGCCAGAATAAAACATATTCACTTTTTCTCCACACTGTGACCCATACATAACGTGTTGTGGGATGTGATATTTGCAGGTGGGATTATTACCCTGGAGGACTTGTCGGAGTACCAGCCTGTTCTGAACGAGAGCCCTCTGCGTCTGAACGTGGGGGAGTACACCATGCACGTCCCAGATGCCCCCTCCAGCGGCCCAGTGCTCGGCCTCATCCTCAACATCGTGGACGGTGAGTCACCAGAACACTGCGAGACTGAGCATGTACCGTGTGGCCCTGCATGAGAAAACTGCTGCTGTCAGATCTCAGAAGCAAAACAGGAAAGGGCCTTGGCAAGTACTGAGGTGGGAGACCTCGGGGAACACCAGGTGCTGCAGTGGGGCGGCTGTGAGGTGCCAAACATGTCACAAAAGGCAAGACACTTCACTCAGTCTGCCCAAGAGCATCTCTGTGTGCAATAGTGCAGTAGTCTTAGTGGAAAGAGGCATTATGTTTTGGAAAACCAATGCATTATTTGACATCCGCCATTTGTTATCTATCTATGTATCTATGTATGTTACACAAGTCAGTTTACAGCCAATGTGGAGCCTGTGATCTTAACTGACATTCACTGAAATCAAACGAGTTGCAACACGTGATTATTAGTTTAAATATTTATGTTTTTTCTGTGGATCCCTTCAGGATATAACTTCACAGGCACCAGCGTTTCAACAGCTGAAGAAAAGACGCTGACATACCATCGCATAGTGGAAGCTTTTCGTTTTGCTTATGCAAAAAGGAGCAGACTCGGAGACCCGCGTTACCTCAACATTACAGATGTGAGCTAAAACAAGTTTTACAATCAAAAAGATTTGAAAAACTACTGACAGCTTCCTCCTCTTTCAGCTCATTCAGAACATGACCTCAGACTACTTTGCAGATGGCATTAGGAGTAGAATATCAGATGACACCACACACCCGGATAATTATTATGAGCCAGACTACTTTGTCCCAGACAACCACGGGACAGCCCATCTGTCCGTCATAGCAGAGGATGGAAGCGCTGTGGCAGCCACCAGCACAATCAACCTTTAGTAAGCATGTTGATGTTGAAAATCCAATGATATTGATTTTATCAATAGTAAAATGAAAAATAAAAATAAATAGATTATTAACATAAAAATATTAACATTTTCTTTCACCAGTTTTGGATCCAAAGTAATGTCTCGAACCACAGGAATCATTTTTAATGACGAAATGGACGACTTCAGCTCCCCTTACATGACCAATGGCTTTGGAATACCCCCATCACCAAACAACTTCATCCAACCCGGTGTGGATTTGATCTTTCATTTCTCATTGATCTTTCCCGTTGGTGATCTCATAAACCAGTGGTCAATTTCAGGCAAAAGACCACTATCATCCATGTGTCCTACAATAATCTTTGACAAAGACAACAAAGTGAAAATGGTTGTAGGAGCTTCAGGTGGCACAAAGATCACCACAGCCACTGCCTTAGTGAGTACAGAGCATTTCTGTGCAGTCACACTCTATACACAGCTCTGTATAACAGTTTTTCTATTGCCAGGTTATCCTAAATTCATTATTTTTTGACTATGATCTAAAAAAGGCAGTGACAGAACCAAGAGTTCACAATCAGCTAAATCCTAACATGACAGTGGTAGAAGAGGGGTTTGAGGAGGTACGTACTCAAAGGCATGTTGTTCAGAAATACATTTACCGACACAGTTTAAACTTTAATTTATGTTTTTTAAAATACCACATGGTCAGAGAGTCCTGGAGGGTCTGGCCCAGAAGAATCATGTGACAGAGATGCTGGAGACCCCAGACTCAGTGGTGCAGGCCGTGGTGCGGCAGGGGGAGCGTCTGTGCGCGGAGTCTGACCCCAGGAAAGGAGGATATCCTGCGGGCTACTGAAGCATGACGGCCAGCCTCTCACACGGACAATACACCACTGGAACATGGTTTCATCAGTGACATTTCAAAGAACACTTTTAAATTAAGACTTTAAAGACAGACATTGACCTCATGAGTTGACTGAATGTCTTTGAAGCATGTGGCCCCAGCTGCAGACTCTGGCTCAGAGATCCTCACTGACCGCAGGAGGCTTCATTCTGCTTAGGATTCTCAGCAAACAACATCCCCACATGTTGTTTGATCTGTGACCTACACTTTGTGAAAGACAAGAAGCAAAATCAAGCCAAAGCTAGTGGTTTATCGAGAAGCTGCTCATAGACTGCCAAATAACTGTTTTCCTGTTTATAGTTCAAAACTATAAACAGTGTATGCTGATTTTTATTATGCCTTACTCTATTCTTTACCTCTCTTTTCTGACTGATGCACCGAGCCAAAGCAATTTCCAAGTCTGTGACTTCCTGTTACTTACGTGGCAATAAAAATTATTCTGATTCTGAAAACAAATATTTAATATATTTTTTAAATACCATTCCCACCTCAGGTTGTCCAAATGTCCAAAACCTGTGTGTGCCTTCTGCTCAACAGAGAACTGTATTATTTGTAAAATGTTTAATATTGAGTAGGAGGTACATGATGTATAAAAATAAGCTGAGAGAGAAATATATAATATATAATGTATTGATATTTTTCTAAATATGCATTGTTGTACTCCATGTCTGTTGCCATGCTGGTTATTAAACATTTTCAACAACAAAAATGTTAAATGATACTAAAACAAAATGCAGAACTATATATACTTTTCAGCCTATTTTGAGCACTGTGGCCCATCGCATATTGGTCCCTAAATACAGCTGCATCCCAGTTGGACCTGTGCCCACCTCCAGCTGTAGGCGCTGAGAACAGGACATGACACAGTGGCCCACTAACCAAACAGGACAGCCTGGCTCTTACAATGAGAAATCACTTTTTGTCTCTACACAAAAAACCCTTTAGAAAAATCAAAGTATAAGTATGTATGAATGTTTTATTTCAGACTGATCTAAGGGTGTTTGTGCATATGCCTAGACTGGACAAAGGTGGATGACATTGTTACTTTGTAGATCTGACGTTATGTGACTGTTGCTTTTCGTTGGCTTCATCAGTATTCTTGAAGCGAGTTGTAATCATGTGAAGCACTGAAAGGCATTCGTCTTGCAGCTAGCTGTGAGATTACCCTCATTTATCAAAGAGTGGAAAGGTAAATCAGTTCTGCCCAAGCATTTCCTGATACACTTTGCTCTTGGTTGTCCCGGTGACATGAACGCCTTACAATGATAACCGAGGGCAAAACTATTAGGCTATTGTTTTGTTGAGAAGGTAAATGTTTTGAAAAAGTGAAATGATACTTGAGGTTTAAATACAGACTCAAATATTAAAGCTGGGATGCCTACATTTTAAACTGTCTATTGACTCAAAAAACAGTTGAGCTCTAACACTACCTGCATGTATGTAAGTTTGGCCTCTGTCCCAGCTTTAGATCAGCTTTATCCAACAGTCAATCAGTGACTAACAGGAAATGTTCATTCAAGTATGTAAAGATGATAAGGCAGAATCCAGTTGCCTAACTTGTCCTCAAAATGTGACATCAACAAAATTCTTCTCTTTAACAAGTTACGCACCCCAGCTTTAAACATTTTATATGTAAAACCAATTGAAATAATTTATAAAAAAAACAAAAACAAAGTTTAGCCATCGTAAATAATGAAAAAAATATTTTTTCTTTCAACTTTTGACCTGTACTGATATAAATGTACTTTTTCGCAAAAATGAAATTGGAGCTGTACTTGATGGGTAAAGACGGTAAAGACAGACCTTTATTGCCATCTGGTGGAGAACATCAGTCATTGCAAAATATAAAAAAGACAGTTCCAAGTCATTAGAGCCTCATGGAAACAGGCAGAGCAGGGGTTTGTAACTCTTGGTCCAGGAGGCGGAACAGCATGGCACTTTTGTTACACTGACTCTTTTGTCCCAAAGCGTGATAGAGCTGAGCCTGGAGGTGGTGAATCTCCCGTAGCCGTTCTGTGCAGTTTAACTTGGAGAAATAAGTGGTGGCATCATTGAGTGTATCTACTGCCAGTGCCAGCATTTTTAAATCTATCAAGAGTAAAAAATAAAAAGTCAATAAAGCAGAGACTGGCATATGATATACATCTGTATTCAACACTATTACCTGTGTGCCCTTGTCTGTTTGGCTTAAAGCCGGCCACGGCCATCTGACAGCGGGCTGTGAGCAGGAGGGCACGGCCTTTGTCCATCACTGATCCATGAGCTAAAACTGGCTCAATGGCTTCATGAAGAAAGTTCAGAGCCTGCTCAGGAACCCCCAACATCAGCTGCAAAGACAACATTTGAGTAGTAGAACAAAGTCGTCATGCCATTTAAATGACTACATAAAGTAATATAGAGCTGTAAATAACAATTAGTTGCTTCAGTTATATAGTGGATTAGTTGGTTAGAAGCCAAAAAGTCAGTGATTTTTATGCGTTTGACCAAAACAAAGCTCAAGCGTTCCCCCTGGAGGACATCTTCATTGGTTACACGTTGGGTTGGTTGGGGTGGGTTGAAAAACACATTTTCATTTCATTCTGCCGTCATAGAATCTGAATTCTTTTCCAAAAGGAAATCCAATTGAAGTTGCAGACATGACCTTTATCATTCATCTCACAGATCATAAAACGACACAAAGACTGTAAAGCTGCACACTGAATCCTGTTTGTGCTGCTAACCCATCTCGGCGCATCTGAATAGAATTTGCATTCAGGGAAATGGCGGCGGTGTTTACACAAACGTGCTCTGACCTGAGTGAAGGCCAAATGAAGGATTGTCTCTGAGGCGAGAGACTGTAAGTGGTGCTGTCGAGCCAGAGCCAGGGCCTGCAGGAGGAGAGGGAGCGCTGTAGAGAAGCCAGACGACTCCCAGTGGAGCTCAGCAGTGGACAGCATCACTCTGCCCAAAACAAAAACCCACAGTCACGACGTGCTACGGCTGCAGAATGAGACAATGTGCCACAGATGTCTGTTTAAAATGTGAGAACAGTTGCTTCAATGAACAAGCCATATTATTCATAGTATGGAATGATGTTTGCAAATATACTGTGACACATAAGACCATATGAATATTGTTTCTGAGGGTTTTCACTTAAAAAAAAAATAATGTAATAAAATCCATGGAAACCAGTCCCTCGATGGAAGTCTGAGGTCTTTCATGTATTTCTATCTTATTGTATATATTTCTAGTCATTGGCTGGTGTTTTAAATTTATCGTGTCTATAAATATGCAGATTTGAGATCCATGGAGCAACCTCATAACGTTTATTGTTAAAAAAAATAAATGATTGTATGTACCATAGCCATGTCAAATCATCAGACCATGTTATTATTGGTCAACATGGTCAACCTTAGCTGGATGAAAAACATTTTGAGAACTGAAATCTTAAAATGTGCTTTTTAATTAAAAAAGCATTGAAATAACACGACAGATCCTGCACACCATCTTACTTGCATAATAAAAGCTATTAAAATGTGACCACAGTTTCAGCAACTAGGCCTCCATCAGGAAAATTTGATGAAGGCTGAGTTGCATATATTAAGTAAAAAAAGTGTTTAGTGAATAATGAAAAGAGGCCGTTTTTGTGGGAAAAAGGATATCTGAAATTATTGGAGATTTAATTAGTTCTTTAATCATTGTTTTTATATATATATATATATTTAAATTTTTTTTTTTTTATCTTTTTGGCCAAATGCTAACTTATTAGGTTTGTTTAACACAGATTTACCTGATGGTCAGCTCTGTGCACTTGGTCTTGTCACAGTGAACTTGCAGCCTTTGCAGGACTTTGTACGCCTCGGTTGATTGATTAAGTGCCTTCAGAACGAGAGCTTTCCTGTAAGATAACACATAGTCTTAAAAGGAAAAACCTTTAAAAGGAAAAACAACGTTGAATGAAGTTTCACCTGTATAGACCTTGTGTTTTATCTAAAGCCGACATGGCAACGATAAGTGGCTCTGCCAAATGGTATTTTCCTTCATTCATATGTCTATCAAATTGGATTTTTAGATCACATAACATCCACAACTGCAAAAAAGGGTTACATATGAATTGCATCACAATAATGAAAAAAGCCTAATCAGTTTATGAATATCAGGGACTGTAAATGTGTTTGAGCGAACCTTGGCATGCTGCGTGTGTGGAGGAAACTGTGTCTTTAGATGCTGAAGAATCTCTGAAACAGCACTGTACAAGCCCTAAAACAGGCACATGGGAACAAGAGTGATACATCAAGCTCTGCCCAGAAGCAGCCCTGATCAATGCTTATTACTTTCCTGCATTGCTTGGCCAATTGACTAATGGAAATGCAACTACAAGACGGAAAGCAGAGAGATGCAATCAAATGAGATGTGTAACCTGCTCAGCATGTAGCTCGGCCAGGTGGCACAGAGCCACTGCGAAGGCCTCCGTATTGTTTTGATGGACCCCAAAGTTGACCGGCTCCAGACTGCTCATGTTGAGGAGGAGCTGTGCCTGCTGTGCTGACATGGTGCTGCAATACATCACAAAATCGGGGATACACTGATTCAGCATACAGCCACTTTTGTTTGCAAATGACGGCCAGAGAAGAGTTTTGACAGCGTGGTGTTTGGACAAGAGTATGTGGCCTGACCTCTTGCCGTACATCCTCCATATGGAAGTGGTCTGCGCCAAGCTGATCTCGATGAGCTCAGAGAGACTGTGCTTCCAGTGCAGGATGTCTGTGTCCTTCAGTGCATCCATCAATTTGTGCGCTGTCTTACCCTGCGTTGCCCCCTGCTGGACCAACGACTGAATGCCCAGGGATGCCAAGTACTAAAGCAAATAAGATTCATTATCAAACAAAGTTCAAGGTTTACATAACATACAGTAATAGTTCATATTGCTTGCATATGCATAAATTATGGTGAAGCACGTCTATTCAAAGGGCTTTAGGCACGCTTACTCTCAGGCAGAAATGGGCAGCCATTTTGACTGAATCCTCTGTCAACACTGTGCTGTCAGATCCCTTCATCTGCTCCAGAGTATACAGCCAACTCTAGCAGAGAACACATGGAGCGAACAGGAGCACAACCAAGAAAGGAAAAGTTACATTTGGATTTGGATACAAATAATAGTGACAATAGTGATGAATTACCAGGCAGTGTTGCAGGCACACGTGATCGTTGGACTCCTGAGCAATACGGATTGCCTCTTGAAGAGCTAGATCAGCCTGCTGACTGAGGGCAAAGGGGATAGAAAAATAGCTGAGGATGTAATATTGTTTGAAACAAATATGTTATTGATCAATTCTAAATGAGAACAATATATTCACTAGTGTCCGAAGCGGCAGTGCAGGCTTGCCAGGTTCAGGGCAGCGTAACGTAGGCTTCGGCCATAGCCCTCATCACCGTTGCTTTTCCCCTCATTTCCGGACAAAATTAGTCGATCAAAATAGTGCAAGAGGCTGTGAGCAGAAAGAAATATGTCCTGCACCCTCATGCTGTTCAGGTAGTTCAGGTAATGCTGAATAACAAAAGAAAATAACAGAAGAAAGAAATAACAACAAACAATATTTAACTGCACTTAGAGCGTGGGAGAAACAAACACTCACTGCTTCTGCAAAGTCTGGGTTAAACTTGAGCATGTTGTTGAGTTCCTCTTGGAGGGCAGCAGGTTTCAGAGCTTTGTTCTCATCGTTCTTCAGAAGGTACGCCTGAGGAAAAAGAGATTTACTGGTAAATATAGCACAACCTTGACAGTTGTTGTGGGTGGCTGTCAAAATGAACTGATGTAAAAGCAGAATCATTTGAATGAAATGAATCATTTATGAATTTATCGAGTGAGGACATTCCTTTCTAAACAGTTTTCTCACTCACTTGTCTTGCCAGGAAGTACTCTGCTTGTTTTTGTGACAGAGGACCTTTACTTGGAGCATTGTCAATTCTGAAGAAAAGAAAAACAAAATGGTATTGGTTTTCATTAATTAAGTCAAGTACAAAATAATTAAGTTATAATTATGTTAGTTGTAAAGAGGGCAAGGCTTCAATGTTTGGACTAAATATATCCATTTAGCCGCACAAGCTTTTTAAGAACATATGTGTATAAGAATGTACTTGGACGATCACATCAATGTGGGTATTTTTTTGAATTTCGTGATTGTAATGTAATTTTAATGTCATAAAAGTGTCACTCATCTCACAAAAAACAAACACACACAAGAGTTTTAATGGAAAGTTATAACCATGTTTTTTCAGAATGTTACTTCACTTGAAGATGGGTTCTAGCATCCCGTGTCATGCTGGAAAAAAAGTTTAATCCTGTGTCATGCTGGAAATATGTCAGTGCCGTTTGTGCTCATCATATAAACATATTTTGGGCATTGTCTGAGTTAGATCTGTTCTGGAGAGAGGTGTTTGATGCTTTGAAGATGATTCTAAGACAGGACATTCATCGGAATTAGGATTAAGAGATCCTTTATTCATCCCACAGCGGGGAAATTTCAGTGTTGCATGTTACAGAACAGTAGGAATGAGGAGCAAACAGCACAAGATGAAAGACATTAAAACTTCAGTACTGGGAGTAATATCAGGAGGAGTCTTCAACTGAGCAACAGATGAAAAGTACCTGCTAAACAAACTGCTCCGGATCATCATCCAGATTCAGAAGGTTTGGGAAATCTTTCGACAGGAATTTGAAACAAGTAATTCTTTAGGGACTGTTTATTCATATGAGCGAAAACAAATGTGAAATGTATGTGCATTGATGCATTTGTGTTTAAAAAAACAAAAAAAACACAATGTAAGTGTCACAAACCTGAGTTCTGACTCGTGCAGAGGGGTGTCCAGCTCATCCTTGTCCATTCGGTCTCCTACAGTGTCTTCTGTGCTGGTGAGGTCCATGTCTGATCCATCGAAGTTCAAAGCAGAAAGAGGTTTGGCATAGTGACTGTGGTAGTACTGCTGCAGAGACTTGTACAGCTTGTACACCTGACTGAATGACAGCTTGTTGTATGCCAGGAGCATGTGTCGCATGAAAAGTCCTGTTACAGAAAATTCACAATTACATTTGTTATTTGTTGCAAATCAGAAATCTTAGAAATAATAATGAGTGAATGAGAATTAAAACCTGCTGTATTTAAAATTACAGTTATTGCGCCTGTGTATCAAATGAAGTTGTATGCCATATTATGTTTAACCCTTGTGCTATCCTCAGGGCCAAATGACCCACCACAAATGTGGAAGAAAAATACCCTAAATTAGGGTAATAATTCAGCTTGAAAAACATGTTTTAGGGGATTTTTTTCATTACTGCAGCGGGTCAATTTTACCAAAGGATTTTATGAAGTTGTGCAAATGAAACAATTAATGGGTTTATAAGGTGTTATGGTCTGGTCTCCACTTACCAACAACACTAGTTTTATAGGCCTCAGTGTCAAATGCTGTGAATGGAAGAGTAGAAAAAAACTGCTCCATGTCCCTCAACTCTCCATCAGCCATTTCATGAAGCCTAAAAACAAGTAACATCATCAAATATGATAAAAATGAGCTGAAATAGTGATCAATTAATTTGGTAATTAACTAATTGTTATCTTTTGAAAATCAAACAAAAGCTGTAATTAATATCAAATCAAATGGTCATAATAAAATACTTGTATTCAAGCATCCAAGTTTGTTGAAACTTGTCTCTGTGAAGCTGTTGTTGAGAGGCTGTAGACTTGTTTTAATGAAGTTTGTTATACGCGATCTTATATTTACTAGCCTTTTGTGATTAATCAATGAATGTAAAGAGTAATTGCATGCCAAATCAACTATCAAATTAATCACTACTACTTACAGCTATAATTCAAATGAAAATCATCTACAAAATACACAATGAAAGTAGTTACTATGCACTATGCTAATGATAGGAGTAGCTAAACATCAAACGCATAACACTGTATTAGGTGAAAAGTGCACAGTACACATTATGATACATCCATGATACACACCTGAGCACAACAGAAGATGCGGTCTGTGGGCAGTACTCCTCCACTGTCCGCACTAACTGTCCAAAAGGCAAGTCGGGACCCTAAAAGAGGGGCATGACATATTCATTTACATACCAATAGGAAAAGCCTGGATAAACCACTCACTATTATAAAAAAAAACATACCTGCAGCAGCGGTAAGATGAGCTCGTTTAGTCGCCTCCTCTTGGGCAGACTGACTTTGGCTGTCATCTCATAAAGTAGCGCCAGAACTGAGATTTTATACGGAGTTACCCAGTCTTTGATGCCAAACACATTAGCGTGCACCACTCCGTTTGTCATCATCGGATTGAAATAAAGACTCTCATGCACACTCGCCATAGTTAAAGGAAGATGCTACAATTCATATGACACGATATAGATGAAAAAGAAAGAGTAGAAGCACAACGCCGAGAGTTTGCTAACAAGCTAGCTTAGCCCATTTAATCAAGTTTTTGCTTAATTTAGGAAGCACATAAGGACCAGACATCTGCGTTAAGACGCACATCATACCCGTATACAATTTGCAATCCCTATGTCTACGTAAGGACTTCACATCGCAGGTTTGGGAAAAAAATGTAACTCTACTTGTGAAAAAGAGTTGTTGTTCTTTTTCACCGCCCTCCTCTAGTCGCTCGAAATATACGTCATCATTAGTTTCTAATAAAAAAAATCGAGTTTTTCTCGTTTTAGTGATTTAATACTTTTCTTTTTTTTACATAAGCCTAAATAGTGACACATTTATTTGGTATTCTGTCCTATGTTTTTCTTTCTTTTTTTTTTCTTTTAAATTTTGTCTTGCCACCCTGAGGGGACATTGGTAGTTAGTATATAGTCTATGGTATTTACGTACAAATATACATTTGTCAAATCTAACGGTGTTATAATCAATTGGCTTCAACTGTTTTAGAAAAACAGATGTTCAGACATCCATTGTAATTCACCGCTTTAAATCTCAAGTACACAATAGACCTACACTTCTGTATACCAGTGTGTATAAGTAGTCATAAACACTCTCTCAAGCAAAATACATCTGTATCATGATCTCTGCACATGTAGACCCTAACAAGAAGCAGGACCTTAGAGTTAGGGTTAAGCATCAATATATCACAAAATCGTATTTTTTTTTTTTAGATAATTTGAAGAGTTAGTTCAAATAACTAACTCATACACACTTTATTCAACTTATTTACTTTCATATAATGCAATGGTTTATGTAAAGCTTTTCAGGACACTCAAAGACACTTCACATGCCATTATTCGTTCGCTCCATACAGGGTAGTGATAAACTATTACTGTAGCCACAGCTGCCCTGGGGCACACTGACGGAAGCGAGGCACCAGTATATGCCTCTGGCCATTTAAACTCACCAGACTCACTCTGCGCAATGTGGGTAAAACAAAAATAACAGTTTGGCCCTGAGTTTGATCAGACCCTTGCACAGCGTTAGCGGTCTAATGGAATTTGGGTTTCACATGCATGTTTGGCCATATTAATTTTGTTCAAATTATGATTCTTAGTTTCAACTTATAAGTAACTTTTTAAGGAACACAAAGATTTATTAGCTTTTTCCATATTTTTTTTATGGAAAGGAATTCATAAAAAAAATATATATATATTTTATCAATGGTCAGTTCCATTATTTAGATGTGGTCTACTTAATGTTGTCTCCAATTTCCTTCAGAATTCGGATCCTATCTGATGACACCGCTTCTTGAGGGTCTATTCAGAGGACACAAGATGAAATGGTTCCCTGGCAACCGCAGCCTCTTATCTGCACTCACTTGGCAACTCAACACGTGTCAAAGAAAACTCTATGGGTGATATTTTTAAAGTCAAGGCTGAAAGAAATAAGACAGAACAAGACTGAACATGGTGAGCTTTATGTAAATGAACTTGTTAACAAATATCTGTTTTTGACATTGCAACAGTTTGAAATCATTTGTGCTCCTTTCATTCATTTATTGAAGAGAATATTATCTTTTTGCAGAAGTTCAGTAGTCTCAACATTTTCTTGAATCATTCTTGAATCTAAATACCAATAGCTATAATGTTGTGTCCCTCCACTGAAAACAATAAAAGATTCATAATTCCTCATATAATGTTGTAAAATAAACTCTCGCTGGACTCTTTGCAAGTGAAGATTTTAGAGAAGGGCCACCACCAAAAGATGCTCTATAACAAATTATTAATAGTGTTGTCCTATATTTCCTGGTTTTGGACCAGGCTGAGCCTCAGAGAGCACTGTTTGTTTCCCTCCAGACTTGACTTTGTCTTTGATTCCTGAAGGTGGAGTTTGAAAAGTGTTACTTTGTCTGAATTTCTTTCTGGTTTGTTTTTCTTTTACATCACTGATTATTCAAAACAATAATTAATTTAAAAAAACAAATAATTATGAATAATCATACTGTTTACTTCCAGTTATTATAATTGGAAATCCATCTGCTTTCTGTCTCAAATAGACAAATAATGGTTGGTTCACAAATCAGAAGATTTGTAAAACAATGGCTTAATTAACGTGAAATTAAGTTTTTATCTAAAAGCCGTATACCAGTCAACAATTAATTTTTTTTTTTTTCCCTGATAAGCAAAAGCCTTTGCACTTTTATGTAGAGCAAGATGATTGTGCAGTAGTTAAACGTGTATTCTGTTGTGTTTGTTTTACAGTTACAAGGGATGAGCATCATTACGGTCAAATTCTAACACTTCTTTAACATACAATTTATAAACAATGAATTATTATACTGTATCAAGTTTAAAAAAAAAAAGTATGAATAAAAAATTTAATTGAATGTTTAAAATTGTAATGAAACAAAAAAAGAACAGTGTTCTAGATATATCTCATGATGCAAATAAAATAGTTTTCAAAATTATTCTATGATGAGTTGATGAATAATGTATTAGCCCGGATCACTATAACATTCTTTTTCATTTACAATCATACAGAACACATCTTTTGAATAATTCTTCACATAGTTCAGTGGCCTTTATGTAGAATGGTGTTGATTTGACCTGGGCCCTTTTGATTTGGGGACTTTAAATAATTGCCTGTTGTGCTTGTTCTGGATACATCTTCAAAATATATTTTGTAGTTTTTTGCGTTTGGTAAAATAAAATAAAAAAGTTTGGTCATTGTACATTCCAGTGTGCAGCAGGTGGCAGTGTTGAAACGTCCTCTCACTTGGAGCCAGACAGCACTTTTAAGAGACTAATGCAAATGTGCCCCTGCTTGAGACGCCTGATCCCCTTTCTCTGTGAGGAGCTGAGTCGTGTTGGATGGCACCTGTCGTCGCTGATATTTCTAAACCTCTTAAATAAATTGACAGTAAATTCCTGTGTCAATGCATGAGTCATCGGCACCAACTGTATGTCTGCGGAGTTGGATGTTTGAGAAGCATGACAAATCAAACAAACGAGAAAGGGGAAAATACACAAACTTTGGCTGTGTGTGCTGTGGTCACACCCATGAGCTGCCAACACTGGATCTGTCAGGCATCTTGATGGACTCATTTACTACATAATTAGTCAATATCAATGCTAAAATTAAATGCTTTGGCTATATGTAACTTACAATAAAATATAAATACATCTATAGAGACACAATCTTTAGGCTGCAGTCAATGTTTGAATAAATCCCACTCTTTGAACCTACTTAAAATTCTGTGGATGTCAGTTTTTAATGTAGTATTCACTCACTCTTTTCATGCAATGAATGGAAACAGCAGCATCATAAAATAAATGACTCATGAAGTAATTTCTCGGAGATTTCTACCACACTCTGTACCCCATTCAATGAAAAAACGTTCTTTCATCATAATTGCAGAGTTCAAAACACATTCAAGGTTCAAATACAGTTATATACTACTGTGATAATGAATTATAATTGCTGAATACGGCACTGGGTGGTTGTGGTTTGATATATAGTACACATTGGGGCGTTGGTCAGTCTGTGGCTTGGTGGAAAATACATTACATCCCACCTGTAAAAGGTCAGCCACAAAGGTTTCAAGATAAAAGTATTGTTTTCTACAGTGTTTGGAAAATGGCGAGTTGCTTTGTGCAGCACAAATAAAAAGTTGACCCGCTGCTGTTGTGAATACACCCCACTCCCCACAAGACAGAAATCAGTTTTCTGTTGTATTGATAATTACGCAGGCCTTCTATGAAAGGTTGTCTGCACTCAAACCTTTGTATAGTTAAGACGGAATATCCAAAAATCAACAATCGAATACCATTGCATTCATCCAGGGACATTTCTTTACCAGCACTGGTCACATAGAAGCTTGTTCCATTGTTCTCTTGCAGATCAGGCTCAAATATGACTTAGGTTTCCCAGTAATTACTTCAATATCCAGTGCAAGTGTAAAATCAATCTGCAGTAAGTCAAAAAGGCTAACTAGTACAAATGTATTTAGAATTGTACTTGAAAACAGTCCAGCAGATGAACCAGATTCACTCTCTCATAAGAAAGAATTCTGAATTAAAGGGTCCTTTTAGTGTTTGATAAATACATCCAGAACATATTTAAACAACCTTTGTGCACAAATCAGACCAAAACATGCTGTCTACTGTATATTATTGGAAAAACGTTCCCAGCTACAAAATTAAAGGCACTAAAAAATGAACACATTTCCCCAATTTTCAAGTCTCTGCACTGGCTTACAGTGTCGTACCACATTGATTTTTAAATGATCTTATTCTTCCCTTGTTATCTCTTCGACCTCCTGACACTGGACTGCACGCTCTCTTAGGTTGATCAGTCCTTAGATGTCGTCCCAATAACAAGGAAGAAGGCAAGAGGGAACTGTGCTTTTAGTGTTGTCGGCCCAAAGCTCTGGAATGATCTCCTTTACACCTCAGACTGAGTCACTAAATCATTATTAAACACACTCAGACACGCTGGCTTTTAACATAGTTTCAGATCGACTTTGTTTGGTCTTTAGTTAACTGAAGCAAGCGGATCCAAAGATGTAACAGTAATATGTGATGTATGTGAAAACTAGTGAAAGAACCAAAACAAGAGAAAGCAAGAAACAAGTGAACTGTATGACACAGTTAAATTGAGTGGTTTAAACGTGCTCCAGGTTTAATTTGCTAATATTCCTAAAACCATATAGACATGGCAAATATTTACACATTTAGGATGATTGCATATTTAGAAAGTTGTTTCGAATATATATAACAGTACATGTAAGTGTCATACCTGTACTGTTTAATTCAATGAAGAATAGCACATCTATTCATTATCACGTCACACTGTGCCAAGGCAACTGCTCGACTGTAAAACCAGGGAACTCTGGAGATGCCAACGTTGTCATGTCTCTATTCTGCTCTGGCTCCGGGCCACGCTGAAGCATTATCTTACTCGTTCAACCATGTTTATCATAGCTTTGGCCTGGCTGTTTGTGCTCTCTGCCAGCAGATAACAAACCATACACAGAACCTGCAGCGCTGCCTCCACCTGAACTACGTCAAAGCTACGGAAGTGAAAGAAAGTGGCTGAGCCTCTGCCCGAAGAGCAGCCTCCAGACACGGCCTTGTTAATTAACATACTGAACTGCTCCAGTTTGAAAAGGTCGCTTTGTCTACAGTGCCCACTTCAAGAGTTTCACATATTTTACACAAGTGTCCTCTTTAGTCATTCGGTGTGCTTATAAATGTCAGGCTGCCCAAAAAAGTCAGGAAACATACTTTAAAATACAAATATAATTATAGATTGGCTTGAGCCTTCATTGCAGGTCAAGTCTTGTATTTCCCCTTGCCTTTCCTTACTTTACCTTTCCGTTATTGAGCCATTGTCCTTGACGTCACCACCCACGGCTCCAAACAGCCTGGATTCACAATGTGAGTCGACTTCAATGGGCTTTTCCAAGTTTCCAAAATATAGTTGTAAATATCCAAACAGAACACAAATATCAACAATGAAGCCATCTCAAACGAGGAATAACATGGGGGATAAATAAAGGGATTCACAGGAGAAACACAAGTCAAAACAAACCCAGGAATCCAAAGCATGACATTCAATTTTATGTAAAAAAGTCTTGCATGAAAAGTCAGAATTTACATACATCTATCTTTATTTTGCGTACATAAAAAAAAAAATACAAAAAATAAAAATAATAATTACCGAACATCAAAAATTTTAATCATTATTTCAAATAATTGGAAAGACAGAAAACACCCCTTTTGGAAGATTGAAGCTCCACTTCTGCAGCGTACGAGCAGTTTTTGTGTAGACATTTCACATTCATTTTATTCATTCAATTGAGCAGAAATAGTTTCTAAA
>JAPMNZ010863123.1:0-10995 GCA_029875035.1 Pomatoschistus microps
ACACAACACCCCATAATGACAACATAAAAAAAGATTCGTTTTTTGCAAGAATAAATTTGCAAGAATCTCAAAAAAACTTTTTGAGATTCTTGCAAGTGAAGCGCTGTGAATACTTTCCGGATGCACTGTCTGTGAACACTATTGTGCCCTCATGTATTATCTGTAGTATTTTTAGAAATAATACTTAATTCATTTTTGTTTTGTATATTTTGTGGCCATACTTGCATGCGAAAGATCCTGGCAGACCTCTGAAACTGTGCAGGGCAGCTCCTGGGTAGTACTGTGATGGGAGACCTCTGAGAACACCAGGTGCCACAGTGGGGCGGTTGTGGCTGTAAAGTGCCAAAGTGTTGGTGTGTCCTTAGGCAAAACACTTCACCCGCATTGCCTAGAATGTGTCTGGTGTGTGAATGGCTGGTGGTGGTTAGAGGGGCTCGAAGGCACAGACTGGTTGCCTCACTTTTGTCAGTGTGCCCCAGGGCAACTGTGGCTACAGTAGTAGTTTATCACCACCGGGTATGGAGTGAAGCGTCTTTGAGAGTCCAGAAAACCAATGGATTTTTTTTTTTTCTGGTTGTCTTTTCAATCTTTAAAAAACGTATTCTTCTGTCATATTGCATCTCAACACTTTTTTTGTTAGCACATTCCTTTTTTCTGCATACAGTACTTTAATTGTGTGTTGTTGATGTGCTGGGTCAGGATTGGAAAGAGTGCTGAGGAGCATGGCTGCTCTATGGCCCATGTGAATGCCATATCCTGGAGCACCGCACAGATGGCATGAAAGAAAGGCTGAACTGCTGAGAAAAACCCAAGGCTTTCACCTCGGGGCTCACACAGTGCCATCATGGTGGAACAAACTCAATGTTCACACCACCAGCTCTGACACAGCTCAGGGCTTTTTGATTTATCTGTTTTGTACTGCTATGTGCATGCTGTGTAGTGTCTTTGAAAAGAAAGCAAACATTCAGAGCACATTGAACTATCAACATGAAGGAAAAGATGAATGCAAAAGATGGATCTATTTCTCTGTCTTTTGACTGTTTCTATTTCCAGACCACAAACTAAAGGCTTGCATTCACATACCTGTGCATTGGAAAGTAAACTCTTCTAGCTCAACTCTTCCGCAGTTATTTGGAAAAACTGATTATTGATTACTGACAACATCTTTAAAAAGTCACTCAGTTGTGTCGTTTTAAACAATGTCATGCGCAATTTACAATAATAGTGTAATGTTAATAAAATAATTTTGTCATGAAAATTATATCCTGCACAATTTTGTTTAGGAGGAACAATGCAGTTTTGCATTGTTCACTCATGGCTCATGCTCAACACGTTCTTTCACTCACATACTAAACTGAATCAGGTTTATTTTTGCCCTGAGCCTCATGACCAGGGGTCTCAAACTCAATTCTGCTGGGGGCCGCACAAGGTCGAGTCTGGATAAAGGGCGGTCACAGTCAGGGGTATATTTATCACATGTTTGTGTGTATCTTCTGGATCTATGCACATACAGATGTAGAATTAAACCACTGAAACTCGATGGCGGGCCGTGCATTTCAGACGGCGCCTGCAGTGATGAAACACAACTGGACCCAGGAGATTAAGTATTGTAGACTGCTGTGTTTAAAAGTTTACTTTTAATTATTACCTTTTGCATTTAGGGTTCAAGGTTTATGATAATAGAAATGGTTTGGTTTTTTTATCGGTACGATTAACTTTCAAATGATACTAGCTCAAATTTTCCGTTGGGGCCACACTGACATTAAACTTTGATGTCCACTGGGGCGCCACACAATATGTTGGCCGTATTTTTGAGACCACTGCTCATGACACTCTCTGAAACACATTATGTGGCCGTGTTTTTCTACCCAGCTTTTGGAGGAACTCTACGATGACATGCTCATTGGATATTAAACACATATGGCTGGGCTGGCACGTGTTGACCAGAGTATTTGTTTTAGGGTGGAAATAACTCCAGAGCTCTGATCTGCCCACGCATTTACACCCACACCATCTTCCCTGCAAGTAACGCACTTGGCCTAACGTATGGAATGTGTTAGCTTACTTAAACTTACTGAAAAAAGTGATCAGAATATACTGGCATTACTCGTTACACATTAATGGGAGCTTAACACTCTGTGAACCAGCTGTTTTTTTTTCAATTTGATGTTTTCCATGAACAACTAGGAGTCATTCTATTCGTCTTTAGTTACTAGGTGGTTGCTACAAATTTGGACACACATTCCCGCTCTAGTTAGCTCTGTTCAGTAATTGTTTTTAGGCATTGTTTCCAAAATCAAATAATAATACATAATGCGTTAGAGAGCTACAGCCATTAAAAGAAACCTAGGGTATGAAAAGTGCCCCATAGGTGGCCTCGGAGGTCCTGCAGGAGATGTTTTAATCATGCTACAATGTTTTCAAAATACACCAAAATCAGTACCTTCCCCAGGTTTTACCTGTTTATTTAATTTAATTTTCATACTGGCCTTGAATTTACTCCAAGTAGATAATATGTTCTCGCATTGTAAGTTTGTTTACAGAGAAGTGGGGCTGTATGTTTCACTGACACTTTCTCAAAAGGGCAGAGCTATGTGGGACAAGGATCGTTAATGTAGTATAGAAGTTTCTTCTAGAGCATCGTTTTAGCTCAATCTAAACATTTCTTATGGACCATGCATTTAATAAAGAGCCACGGGGATCATAGTTGATCATAATGTAGAGAATAGAATCAGGTTATGTCTTCTAATATCAATCAGCCTCTATGTTTGTTTTTTGTTTTTTTTTCTGAATTCACTGTTCTGCATTATTCTAGTACTCTGCACAAATCACTTTATGGTACCGACTCCTGTCCTTGTTCCCTTATCATCAACGTTTCGGGCTGCATGATGGCTTCCGAATTCTACAACATTTATCATACTTAGCAATGACAGTATCTTTAATGCAAATTTTGGAGATTAATTAAATTGAACTGATTACTTTGGGTTTAGTGGCAGTAGCAGCAGTGACCGTGGCTATGTAGGCGTGAAAGCCCTGCCATACGGCGGCCCACTTTAATGAGTTGGATCAGGTCATCACTGGGTGTTGTAAAAGTGCTGAGCCCGAGAAGTGAAGGTGAGTCCCACAGGACTCATTTTAGAGGAACGTGGTGCTGTGAGCAGCTCAGAAGCCACACAAAAAATCCCAATTACACATAATTACAGCGTGAAACTGGGGGCAAAGGGCCTCTTCATCTGTCTATATTGGCTTGGCTCTCTGCTGTGACTCTAATTACTACATTCTGTTGTTCAGGCCAAGAAGAGCATCAGTGTGTTGTTGTAAAAGTGAGGCACCAAAAATGAGATTTGACAAATGTTTTTTGACATTCTAAATCTTTAGAACCAATCATGTAAACATTCAATTCTGTGTATTTTGTTAGAGCCCTAAATCACAGCTGCAGTCGTCTTGGAAGACTTTACAACATTGATTCTTCAACAACAGATCAGAGGAGCTAAAGGTACAAACACAGAATATGCAATAATAAAAAAAAATCATTACAGCCAGGGGCGGCAGTGGCTCAGTATAGAGCATTGGCCTTTGAGCCTGAAGGTGGGAGTCATTAAGTAGGTCTCGTGGTTTGAGCTCACCACGAGACCTACTTCACGTCGTCCACTGTCTGCTGTTGTTGTGTCCTTGGGAAAGACGCTTACCCCCACTTTGCCTGAAGCCCTCTCTGAAAGATCAAGGTTCTTGTGGACTCACCACCTGCAGGAGGATTCGTGCGGGGCTGGTGCTATGTGAACTGAGTGTAGCTCTGACTGACACCCCCAACACAGAAATGGATAAAGGGGAAGAAAATGGATGGATGGATGAATGTTGGAGCCATTGGTCCAAAGAGGGTGGATGACCAATATCCATAAGTGTTAATAGAGAAACCTAAATATTGTATTTTATATTGTTACGGTCCTGAGACCCTTCTTCATCAAGAAATCACTAAACATCCCAGTTGGAAAAAAGTGGCCAGACCTGAAGAGACCAGATCATAGGTGCAGGTCCATTACTGTATTTTGAGTGCTATGAGTATTGATTATTCATTTGGTTTGAAAATAATATATATTTATTTATTAAATTTGATATTTTATATATTCAGTTATTACACAGTCTTTAAAAGTAAATGTTCCCATGATGGACTGCAATGTCTCTTTAGCCAATAAATCAATACACACAGAAATAAAAACTATAAATATCTTGTATAGGTGAAAAAAACAAAACAGATATACCTTAGAAATGCCTTAGAAAAACAAAGCACAAATCAGCCCCCAAAGGATATCGCTATAATTTGTCAAATTACTATTCCCTTCTTGGCTATTTATTACTTCTCTGTGTGTGCCACAGTGTTTGAAAAAAATGGCTTTGCTCAGCCTTGATAAATGTGTGCTCCCTCAATATGAATGTATTTTTTAGATTATAGCCCATGGATATTTGATTGGATGGATTTTGTTATGAACCATTGTTTTTGTCTGGTCATTACTCACAATAGCTGCTTTATGTCAAAACCAAAAATAGCCATGGCCTGGTTAGTGTGTGATGGGAGACCTCACACACTGTTTGCAGCTGCTTGATTTCACTTATTGAAAATTGAAAAATATAGTGAATATCACGACAGACCTGAGCACAGGTTCAGCTAGTTTTTAAGCTAGTGTTCAGTCATATTCTTTATCCATTCAATAGTTAACTACCCCACATACATTTTCTTCCTTTTATGATTTTACTTCCACCTCCAGCACACTATTGGATCAGGCTTTACAGTGCTGCCACCAAATGTATCTGGAAAAGGAAATGACCACAGCCTAAAATCTCTACGGTACAACCTAACAAAGCTGTCAATTCCAAAACTTCTAATTATATCACTGGGATTTTGTTCTTCTTTGTGCTTGGTTTGATAGTCCTGTTGCAGTGGCTTGGGGATCTCTATAGGGTTGACAGAGGTATTATGTGCAAACACTTGCATTGTATTCAGTCTGGCGTTCTTCTGAAATGTCGTCACACAATAAAATGGAATCTTGGAAAGTGCCATTATTGGCAAGTGTTGGGCAATCTCAATGTCAACATTGGTATGAAAAAGCCAATAGAGCTTTGAAGACATGTTTGGAGACAGTGGCTATCAGTAACTTGACCTTTAAGTGTCAATGTACCCAGAGTGTAGTGTAGAAATATCTTCTCTGTATCGACCAATACTCAAAATGTAGTTATTCAGACTAGGGACACCAAACCTGACAACCTGAGACATCCCTGAGTATTGATAAACTGACAATTTACGTATGTTTATTTTACAGTGCACTGTCTGCAGACATAACATAATATATTCATTCCAAAAAGAAACATAGCATTATGCATACAGCAGTGTTGGATGAATAATGCGCATGCCTTTGGTCTCCGCTGCTCTTCTGATCTTAGGCGTTAGTGACATAAATCCATCTGTCGCTTGATGGAAGAAAATGTAAATCTCAGAGGACTTTGCATATCAAGTCTAATTGGCCTCAGTCTTCAAACACGTTTGCCTCTCATATGAATACTATCAAACAGAGTGTCCCTTCACACCCTCAGACATTTTATTATAGTATCCTTACAGCATATCATTTTTCTTTTCTTTCTCATCAGATCTCATTATAGATGAAAAAAGTGTTTTGTGTTCTGTTTAATATAAAGTGCTCATATACTAACATCTAAAAGGTAGTAAAAGGTAGCCTGCATGGCATTTAATGAATAGTGCTGAGGTTCTGTTCACCAGACAGTATTTCCAGGCACAGCCGTGTACCAACGGGAGTCCAGTTTTGGGACCACAGGAGCACGGTATTGTGAGCAACGACGCATTGGGAATACAAGAACTCTAACCGTAATTGTTTGTTTGTGTTTGTTCACACACCTGGCTCTGCGGCTGGATCTAATTCTGGTTTTCTATAAGTGCTGTTAGCCCTCGCCTGCTAGTGTTGCATGTGATACATCTAGTTCCTGGGAAGTGCAGCAGATGCCTTTTTTTTAAGAAGCCTCTGGTGGATTGTTGAACACAATTGTTTTTTAAAAGAAAACAGAATGGAGGATTGAGTGAGGATATTCAGTTAGAAAAAGGTTAGAGTTAAGAAATATTGAGAAAATATGACGACCTCTGCGGAGAAGGAAGAAAGAGCGAGGCGGCAGAATCAGCTTCAGGTGAAAGAAGCAGCAAATCCATGCTTCTAAGATTTTTTTCCTCTCCCCCTTCGGATGAATTACAGCATCTACTTTTATATTTCTGGCTCACTGTAATAGTCTGGGGCAGTTTTATGAACAGTGGTGTGATGATACTTAAAGGTGCACACTGTGCCAGATGCTGGGTTTCATGAGTAAGGAGACACAGACAGGAGAAAGCTCAGTGTCTGTCTGATACTTCTGGTTCTACATATTTGTGTTGAGTTTTTATACTGTGTGTTGTGCTTTGTGTTCAACCTCTAACATGGACAGAGACTAGAATGTTTTTGCACTAATATTTTTGCTTATGTCGGATAGATCTATAAAGCTTATTTATCCAGAAGTTATGAAACATGAGTCACAATCATATTGGAGATATTGTGCAGGTTCACAAACTATAATATGCATCTAAAATATACATTTTCTAGGAGCATGCGAAGAAGTGGTGTTCCACGTTAAGGCTGCCGTGTTTTCTACATTCTACTTATTATCTGTAATGTCTACTCTATATGTTCATGCTTATCTCTCACATGATACAATGTGGAAACAGAAACATTACAATGTTATTATTACGGAAGAGAAACATCAAGTGAAATAGTCTTGTCTTATTGAAACACTCTTTCATATCAATCCTGAAAGGCCTACTAAGTCATTTAATTAATATTGTGTTGCACAGACATGTCCAGTTTACTTTGTAATTGCAGCTGAACGGTTTTGCTATTCAAAATGCATGGCCTTGATGATACATTTGCCAGTTTGACAGGTTTATTATATAAGCATGAATTTGGCAAGTCTGGCTGAAAATAGAAAGCTGAAAATGGCTGTCACCCTACTTACAAATGAACCAACTTTGGAGAAAAACAGTTTTAGACTTCATGTGGCCAAAAGTAGAGCCTGACAGCTGTGAGCATATAGATGTAGCTGACAGTATAAAAGTGATGCAGGTCGCTGAATAAAAATAGTAAGCACACTCAGCAGAAAGTGGGTGAATACTGGATGTTAAATCAGCCTCTGGCTCTTGAGCTCCTGCAGGCCCATGGTTCCTGTTTGTTTCCCATTGCATACAAAGTCATGTTTTGAAGGGAAATTACAGACCGTTCTTACATTGCAACTGTACATATATTGTATACAGATAATATTGTTTTACTATATGGTTTGAACATGAAAGCGAAGAAATTCATGCTTCTTGTGGTGACACCAGTGAATAAGAATTATTCAATGCTAATGTTTGTATCTTCTGACTTCTCGAAAACGGGTTAACAGGATGATCCAAAAGTTGGCCCATCGCTATGTTCCACATGTATGTCAATGCTGAGGGGAGTGCATTTTTTTGGACCAGTCTAGTTTAGTCGCTGTGGAATTTTGAAGGAGCTCATTAAATGAATGTGGCTAGTGCCAGCTGCCATTTTGAAACTGCCCAAGGACGGCAAAAGTGCGGCAGATTAGTTTAAACGTCAGAGATAGGCGTGACTATGTCCGTTAATATTTACAGTCTATGGGCAAATGGACAATTCGAGGGCCACGTATGCCACTTCTACAGCAATAAGTGTATTCTCTTGAATAATCAGCAGTTTGAAAGAGGAACACATTTAGATAAACCCTGTAGCACAGCCACAATCCCATTAAGAAAACACTGTGTACTGTTAGTGTGACGCAAATTGGCTACAAGTAGTCTGGCTTCTCTCCAGGCATGACTCAAGGTGACGGCACAAAGTTACTGGCTGTCCAGGGCAAACAGCTATTTGTTAAATGTGCTGCTCTATATAAAAGAAAATAGCTCTTTGTTATTAGAGAGAAAAGTTAAACTGACCCAACTGTGTTTACGATCTATTAACAGAAGACCAATGATCACTAGTGCAGCGTGATGTTACTGAATATCTTCGCAAAAAAAATCTGTTTGCACTATTAGATTAATTGTGAATGGAAATTGTTTATCCATTTCCATGTACCGTATTCAGCATCAACATTAAACCTTCGTCAATTGCTTTCATGAAAGTATCCAGGCCGTGACACAGCATCTCAAACTCCAGCGCAAAGCCTTTCTGCTCTATTAACTGCAATAGTTTCATCTTCTGTTAAGACTTCATAGATAACCACTACTTCATTCCTTTTCTAAGGGAATAGAATAATGAGAATGAGTGCTTTGGAAGAAGCCCACAAAGTCATCATACATATTCTTTAACACTTCTCATGAAAACCCTCTCTTATGAACTAATAGATCAAAACAATGTCACAATTATAATCATTGCTATGATTGAGGCTCATTACCCCTTGTGGATGCAGGAATTTGTCCAATTGACTTTGACAGAGCCAAGGCGCTTCTCCAGACTTCTCATTTCTTCATGCCATGTGTACATCATTTGTCTTCAACCAAAATCTATTCTGAATGCAGGGCTTTCATTAAGTCATCCAATAATGTGACTGTTTGTCAGGTACAAATGCCATGGTGCTGTGAGTAGTTATTCCAGGGCACATATACTATGCATGGTCAATACAGAACTCACTTCCATCAATACTCAAAAGGCCAAACGTCATGGTCTTTGTTTTGTGCCAATTCAAGTTAAGAAATGTGTGTTATACCTTTCTTATGTTTCTAAGTATAGATTTGCTATTATTGGTTTAAAACATTCCTGAATGTTAGCAGACCTCTGCATCGGCACAAACCTGACAACATTTACATTATTGGTATCCTTTTTATTCTTTTATAAAACAAAACCAGAGCATGAACACACACACACAGGTTTACATGTGAAATGTTGAGGTCTTTTGGGTAAGCCGACAAGCATATCCCTGGAAAAAACCCATCTGTAGATGGGTCCCCCGGTGCTGTACTGCGGTTGACCACTGCTCCTGACAGGCCCTAGTGGTAGTAAATTATAAATCATTAAGTATGATAGGAAAATTGGTTAAAGCAAATCTTGTTAAAATGCTCAACGACACAGGAATGCCCTCTCCACTTCACCATCTTTTTTTAATTGATATTTCCTCATTTCAATATAGCCCCAATCCATTTTATTTTGATCTGTTCATATGCAACACTAAACTATGAAACTATATTCATATCATTTATGTGATGTCTTATGTGTGTGCAAAAACTCTTTTTAATCCCAGTGTTTAAATCATTGGGCTGTCTTCAACAGTTACAGCTATTTCTTATGTAGTCAGGCAGAAAAGTGATTTAGCGGCTTTTTCACCGTCAACCTAAACACACCCTTGGGCAGGTGTAAGGCTGACATATTACATGGACTCTGAGTAACAGCTTTTACTGCATCATAGGACCCTGTAATGTGCAGGGCTTGGGCCGCAGGAGTGGGAGCCTGACGACGTGGTGCGAATGCAGGCTTCAGAGAGCCTCCTGAATTATTTAAGACCAAACAAGGTCTGGGTGTGCGCTGAGGATAACTGCTCATTTAAGTAATGCACCAGGAAAGCACAGTCAAAATGTGCTGCCAGATAATTTTCAAAACTAACGGCGAGTTCTTTTTTCCAGTGCCAACCCAACATCATATGTATTTGTTTTCTCAGTTTGAATCCAACACTTGTTAGCACCTCACAAAAATGTGTTTCTCGGTGGGAAAGCTATTTAGACATAGTTCAGAGGCACATGTATCTGCAGCAGGGCAGCCCTCACTCGTCGTGCTTTGTACCATAAATAACGCACAATCCAAGACTAAGATGTATTTTCTTGCCATCTGAGGGCCACACCAAAGGTAAAGCCTGTTGTATTGGTTGTTTTCAGCCAAGAACATGGTACAGATGTGAATGAGTTATAATCATAATCAAACATTTCTAATCTTCGTTTTGGGTAGTAATAGGGTCTACATTGCTTTTGGTGGATGTAAAATGTGTTATTTTTTAAGCTATTGGTGCAAACTCTCAGTCTCGTACATTGTCTTTACTTCAAAAGGCTTTTGTCAAGTCTCATTTTCCAGAAGTCAGTAACAGCTTTCTTCTCGTTAGGCATGTAAACCTTATCAGTTGTTTATGGGATCACAAAAAGAGGAACTTTATTGGCGGGTTAGTCCCTGAGGCACTCCCTGACTTTTATCAAGGCTCTATCTCTGTGCCTTGTGTTAAGCTCAGTGTCATCAAGGAGCCCTTTCTCATCTCAATCCACAGTAGTTATCACTGTCCCTATTAGCACTCGGCACCAATAAAAAGCTGCAGCCTCCAACTGATCTTATCAAGGTCACCCCCTGGATGGCTCGGTGGAAAATAAAACAGATAAGGGATCTTCCATAACTTAATTAGCTTTTTATCACACAATGTAATTACAAAATTGTCAGGCTGCTAGTGTAAGAGGCCACGAACACTTTGAAGGAGCTAACAATAACAAAGTGCCCAATGCCACTGGGAGAGTGATGGTCTTTTCAGTTTGAGAGTGTAAGCCAGATGAGCGGTTAAATCACAAAAGAGCAATAGCTAGGTTCGCTTAGCTTCCACGGGGTAATGGTAGCTCAATGTAGAACATAGCATTCTGGGTCGTAGCACCCACTGAGATGCTGATAAGAAAGATTAATGGTGTTGTCTGAGTGGCTGGCATGCGATCAGTGCCTGTGCAACCCAAAAGTGTCTGCTATCTAAAGCATCTGTATCCCTGTGAAGCACTGAGCTGGTTGAGGCGAAAGGACAAGATGTCACATGAATAAATAAGGGAACGAAAACAGGAGGGTAAAACTGCCCCCTCCATGCATTCTGGTCAATGCACAAAATCTGCATCAACAACAGCCGCCAAACCCTTGTCCGGGGATGCGACTAGTCTGAAAAAAGGATCCTAAAACCTCAGTG
>JAPMNZ010863268.1:0-15820 GCA_029875035.1 Pomatoschistus microps
TATAATTAATAAACAACACACAGATATGGATAAGAACAATACTGAAAACACAAGATATTTGCGAGAGAACAATCGATTTGGGTTTTCTAAGGCTAATGTCAACATGGCTGATGACGGGTAGTTTATTAGGTAAATTTGCTTTCAATAATTGTTATGTATTATAGAATTATTACTTTTTTTGGATTGGATATTCTCAAGATTTTGAGAAAAAGTTCAGTTATGTTTCGATTTAAATGGAACTGGACCAAAGGTAAAAATACTATCATCAGATTTACATATTTTATTTAGTTTGAATAAAGAAAAGTATCATTTATCGTTCCTAAATGTAGTTTGGAATTGTTGCTTAGAGTCCTTTAAATATTGTGGTATATGAGGTATAACATACCATGGGAGCATATCGGCCGGATGGGAAGCAATTCGGGTCGATAGCCGATATTTAAAAAAAAAGGGTTTGATACATCAGTTGATCTGTAATATTTGTGTGTTCCAGGCCAATGGCTTTAACCCAAGTCCCATCGACACCAGCAACGTGATCCTGTCCAGGGAGCTGCAGGTGGGGCCAGCGTTCATTTCTGCTGTGGGACAATAATGAAATGAACCTTCTCTGAAAATGAGATGAAACTCTGCGTCTGGAATATTAATGTGTGCCTTCTCTTTCTCGCCCTTGTGCTCTCAAGGGGATGGTGGAGGTGGTGGCCGAGAATTACCATAACATCTGGGCCAAGAAGAAGAGGAGCGACCTTGGAAGCAGAGGTGACAGGATAATCAAGCCCAATTTTGACAAATCAGTGAAAAGTAGACAAGCTGCAAAGCATCTTACAAACTGTTAACAAGACAGATTTCATGATGCGGTTACTCCCAGAGGCAGAAAAGAACAACATCATTTGCAATGTGTTATTTCAAGGCAACGGTTGTTAACATTTATACATTTTAAAGTTTATAACTCGCTTCATGCATTTGACAGAATTTGACAGAATACCACTTTCATAGTCACATGTCATTTCAACATGATTTAAGATTTTTTCTCAAAAGAAAAAGTGTTTTAGAAGTAAAATGTTTTGAACAAAAGCGACCTGAACATGCATCTTCATCTAATTAGAAAACTCTTTTGCATAATTATGCCTACGAGTCACTTTTTAATGCTTTGGGCTGAGAGCTGATTGGCTGAGTGAGTTTATTCTGACCAAGATTAAGAATAAGATTCGTCCCACATTGGGGAAATGACATCACCAGTTACAGGACAGTTGGAATGAGGAGCACACTGCACGAGTCGAGTGAGCAATAAACATACGTATACAAAATAATTCTTTTAGCATAATAAAGAAGAAAGAATAAAATCTCTAATTTTACATATGAAAACTAGCAAGTGAACTAAACTGGATTTTTTTCCACAGTTTATTTGAGGTAACATTGATTGATTGTGGTATAAAAATTAACTACAAAATGTAATTAAATTGCATTGATACGTCTTCAATGACTGGATATTTCCCTGTGACTGAAGGCGGAGGCACTCATCCACTGCTGGTGCCCTATGACACGCTGACCGCCAAAGAAAAGGCCAGGGACCGAGAGAAGGCCCAAGATCTGTTCCGCTTCCTGCAGATCAACGGCTACACCATCACAAGGTAAATTCTACACATTGATGATCAGATAAGGACATGAATATTATCTAATGTTTGCCTTTCGCGGTTTGCAGAGGTCTGAAAGATTTGGATCATGATTCATCCTCAATAGAGAAGAGGTTTGCCTACAAGTTCCTCAAGAAATTACTGAAATATGTCGACTCAGCTCAGGAATTCATTGCACATCTGGGTAACATGCCACCGAATGTTAAAAAGGCTTTTCAAATGTTGCTATTATTAAATATACGTTTATATTTGTTGAATACAGAGGCCATGGCAGCGAGTGGGAAAATGGACCGGTCACCACATGAACAAGAAATTAAGTTTTTCGCCAAAGTCAGTCAACCAAAGCCACAACATTGTATGAATATAAAGTTGAATATGGAATTAAAAAAATGTTTATTGATATTTTATTTCAGGTTCTTCTGCCCCTCATTGACCAGTACTTCAAAAACCACTCGCTATACTTCCTGTCATCCCCGAGTAAGAATCTGAGCAGTAGCGGATATGCAACTAACAAAGAGAAAGAAATGGTCACCAGGTTTGTTCCAGATAATCTTACACCGCAAAAGTATAAAATTGATTAAATAGAATATAAATGTATGTATTTTCTGTCTGTTTTATTTCCAGCCTATTTTGCAAACTGGCAGCTCTTGTCAGACACCGGATTTCTCTTTTTGGTAAGAATCCAATAGTCTTCATGTCTGATGGTGTGTTGATGGAGCTATTTATTTCTTTATTGATTTCTTTGAACAACGCGCATTGATGAACATTTCTTTAAAAGTGCCAGTTTTAGCTACAAGTTATAAGAAAAGATAAGATAAACTGTAATAATCTCACAATGGAGAAAAGTATAATATTTTTTAACTGTAGTCCCTAGGCAAAGTCTGAAGATGCCATTCAAAGACATTCATTAGAAAACCAAAAAAAAGTTAAAGCTGAGTACATTATCTGAATATCTACAGTATGCAGTACTGATGATCGTTCTGTCGTCATGTTATTGTGAGTCAGTTCAATGGGATCAGAAGTATCTTTCTCTCTCTGTCTCTCTCTCTCTCTCTTCCTCATGACCATGTGTTTTGCTGTGTCCAGGAAGCGACTCCACCACCATGGTCAGCTGTCTGCACATCCTGGCCCACACGCTGGACACCAGGTGAGCACCAATTTGTAGAACTATAGCTATTTTCAATTAGAATTTTGGGGCATATTTCATCAATAATAATATCCAGGAGTGCTAACTTATCTTAGACAGTTTTAAGCGGCAAAATCATCTCAAAAATCCCACTTATATCATGAACACATCATTCCGGATATGATGTGTTCATTAACATGTACTGTCCCAACCAAATAAACAACAAAGAAAAGAAAAGAAAAAAATGGTAGTATACAGTACTTAAAATGTATCATGTCTGTCTTTAATACAGCCAAATCTCTAACCACTCGGATCTCTATTTTAAAATCACTCTGATGACGACGGCATCACTCAATAACACAGCCGCCACTCAACACAACATGGGATTCTCACATACATCTCACACACTACATATGCCAAACCTACACTCTGCTTTGGTTTCCTACGGGCGCTCCGGATTCCCCTACCAATAAAAAAACATATACAATAGGTCTAACATGTACCTCTTGTGTACAGAGAACCTTGCTCTAATCACTGCCTGGAGTGAGAGGAAGGGAGGATACTGTCTGAGAATAGCGCTACATAAACAACCATCACTTACTAATATCATACATATTTTGATAATCGAATGTTTATTAATCATTTAGTCTAGATCCTGAAAGGTAGTGAATATACCTATTTGTCACTATTTGACACTTTTGGCTGAGGGTTGATTGGCTGAGAGCTGATTGGCTGACATCTTATTGGCTGACAGCTGATTTGCTGACATAAAGAGTAATCCACCATTCATTTGATTCACTTTATGTTATGCCAGAAGCCAAACGTATGGCTTAGTGCCAGATAGATTTAAACACTTTTTGAGAGTCAGAAACCCCAGCTTTAATTAAACCACAGAACGTTGCCTTCATTGTTTCACTTTTGAAAAAGGCTTTGTGTTGTAAGCCTCAGATTTATGGCCTAACCTTTTAGCAACATATTTGTTATGGATTTTGTTTTAGTCACGCTTATTACACTAAAGTCTTTTGGGAGTCCCTGACATTAACAGAACAACCACTGGCATTTAAATAAGCAAAACTATTCTGATTGTGCACATGTGTTGGTTGCCCGGGGCCCGTTCTTCAAAGCCAGTGCTATTTAGTGATTCGGCTCACACGCACCAGACTCTGCCATATAACTGTGGGTTTTTCTGTATTAAAAGAGCCTCAGCTGATCCTTACAGACCCCTCTCGACTTTGATTCCTCCTTCAAACCCAGGGCACAACTTCTCTTCACAAAAGCTCATACATTAAGCTCTGTTACAGAAGTGTGGAGCCGTCAAATGGAGTAATTATATTAATGCAGTGTTGTTCCAGAGTGGCAGATTCTACTCCATGCCAAACAGCCAAACTCACCTTGGATTTGGATACGCTTCTAATTTATTAACTGAATCATTTCAGTTTCAGACTGAGTGCGGGCAGCTTAATATTCACAGGCCATATTTCATTTATTTAAATTTTCTCTGGCTGTGAGATTAGATATGATTGCAAATTCACTCACGTCCCATCGTGGCTGAACCTTGTGAATTATATGGGGAATCTATAGACTTGTGTTCAGTGTAAGCATCAGTGGAAAGCAGCAAAATGTATTTGAAACACTTTTGGGACAAGTTACTGGCTTTTTTTTTTACTTAGTTTTGTGCCACTCATAAATATTTGTATTATTTGCTGAGGAAAAAGTTTATAACCAGTGGGGGCAGGTCCTGGCTCAAAAGTGGCCAAAATGATGTGCCACCCCGGGCCGAGGGGTATCATGTTTTCAGCTCTGATTTATTCAGATAATTGTACTTTTACTAGATCAGTTCTGTTGGAACAAAACTATGATGATGAAAAAAATATATCAGATAAAGTTGGGTATCCTAGCAGCTATAGTGAAACACACAATCTGGCACTCACTCCCCTCCCCTACCTCCCTCAGGACGGTGATGAAGTCCGGCTCGGAGCACGTGCGCATGGGGCTCAGGACGTTCTTTGAAAACGCGGCGGTGGACCTGGAGAAGACGTTCGAGAACCTGAAGCACGGGAAGTTCACGCACTCTCGCTCCCAGATGAAAGGCGTCTCTCAGAACATCAACTACACCACCGTGGCCCTGCTGCCCATCCTCACGGCTCTGTTCGAACACATCACCCAGCATCACTTTGGCGTCGACCTGCTGCGTGAGTCTGACCGGGGATTCTGACAGACTTTGATACGGTCGCCTGAAGAATCTAGTATTAAAAGTGGTGGGGGGGGGGTGTTTATTGCTTTTGGCTTCAGTCCATTTTAATGTATTGCCTGAAATGTTGCAAGTTCATAATAAATCTTCATAGGAAACAGTGACATATATGTGCATAGGTGGGATGACGCCTTGTACGAATTTGGGTTAAATTGACTCATTCAGCAGTTCTTACAGTAACAATTTACACTAAGTTACATTGGTCACATTTCTCTTTTTTTTTTACACAATTAAAAAAAAACAAAAGAACAGATGTGTAGCAAATAAAGGTATATCCCAGGTGTCCTTGAGTTCTGGTATAATGTGTCTAACATTTCCAATTGTCCTCAAATCTGTCATGATGATTTTAGATCCTTTTAGTAAAACATTACAGTTATATTTTTTTCGTGAGAATTCAGGTTTTTGAGCAGAGAAATTGTAAAGTTTTATATCATGCTTTATATCATGCTAAGGCACTTAACAGCAACATAATAGGGTTTCAAAAATCGTGGAACCCGTCAGAAAAGGAGAGAAATCAAACCCTATGGATGGGTCTTTTCTATTGCGTTTACATTTTTGTATCCTATATGAAAGATCATTTTAAAAGATCATGTTTTGTCTGCTCAAAATCCATGATCACACAAATAACATAAAAGAAATGTGTTGTCCAGGTACACAGTAACCAAAATAGTTTATTAAGTTTGTTAGTGAGTTTTTTAAGCAACTCATATCATCAAATGTATTACTGTCTATGATTACAACATTAGAACACATTTTCTGCATACTGTGGGATAGTCATAGCACTAAATGAATCCTGAATAAATTGCATGACATTTTGAAGACTTATTGTATAATTTTGTCTCTGTCTATTCAAAGTGGATGACGTCCAAGCCTCCTGCTACCGAATACTGACCAGTCTCTACGCACTGGGCACAGGAAAGAACATCTACGTAGAGAGGTATTCTTCTTTTTGTTGATGTGTCGTGTCATTTTGGAGTTTCTGTTTCCTCTCTTAGTATTGACCCTCTCTCACCTCACCTCTCTCTGTGCCCCCCCTCAGACAGCTGCCGGCCCTGGGGCAGTGTCTGGCCACTCTGGCTGGTGCCATGCCTGTAGCGTTTCTGGAACCTCGCCTCAACATGTACAATCCCTGCTCCATCTTCAACACCAAGAATCACAGAGAGCGTGCAAGTACGTTATTCTAGTGGTTAACGAGTGACACCACGCCCTTGTCTTTGTTGTTTATAGAGCGTTTTATTAAGGTATCTGTGAAAAAAACACTTCATACATGCATACATAGAGTGCATATGTGTAGTTTGATGGTCGGCAAAAATAGACACAAAGACGAACATTTCCAGTAGTGAATTTTTTTGAGCTAAATTTGGATGATCTTCCCCTAACCCCTCCCCTAACTTGACCAGCCCTGGGTCATTTAGACCCTTTTAATCACTGTGGCGGGTCATTTTGACCTGATGATAGCACGGGGGTTAAACCAGCAGTCAATGGCAACTTGAGAAGAATGCGACTGGTGGATAGCTCTCCTGCTTCTCAGCAAGACAATCCTGGGTTCGAATCCCGGTCGGAATAGGAGTGGAGTTTCCATGTTCTCCCTGTCTATGTGTAGGATTCCTCCAAGTGCTCTAGTTTCCCCTACCACTAGAAATATGCACAATAGGTAGAATCCTCCAGCTTCGGTCCTGACCAAGCCGAGCATCAACATCTGGAGCTGGGTTCCCTGACAGAAGCCTTAGTTTCATCAGGATGGGATACATTTCCCTACATGGACAATGAAGTTCTCATTAACATTTACATTGAAAAACTTTCTTTGATCACTTCATTGGGGCTATGCGCATGTAGATACCACTTGTATCTTTGCAGAAATAACCATGTTGATGTTGTATCTGTCTTTACGCAAAGCTGCTACCACCTGAAGCCAGAATATCATGCTTATATTAACATCTAGAGTTAGCGACTGTGGTAAAGCGGACAGCGCTGGAAAATGTAATGTGCAATTTGTATGAAACCTAATGTAATCACAAAAGCAAAAAAAATAATCACAATGTCTGCAACCACAACTTTATATTTATATGTATATGTTCAAAGCATAACTGCAATTGTGATATTAATATCTATCTTGAGTATTCAGCACACATAATTTAAATGTTCATAATAATGCATCCTCTTTCTTTGTTTCAGTGCTTGGAATTGCAGACTCTGTTGAAAACGTTTGTCCTGGGATGCCTCGCCTCGAGGGCCTGATGAAGGATATCAATGACATGGCAGAGTCTGGGGCGCGCTACACTGAGATGCCCCATGTGATTGAGGTGGTCCTGCCCATGCTGTGCAATTACCTCTCCTACTGGTGGGAGAGGGGCCCTGAGAACAAGGCCTCGAGCGGGGCCACGGTGTGCTGCACCACAGTCACATCAGAACACCTCAGCCTCATCCTGGGAAACATCCTGAAGATCCTCAACAACAACTTGGGCATCGACGAGGCTTCATGGATGAAGAGGATCGCAGGTAGACCACTGTTAATACTTTAAAGGAGATATCAGTTGTAATTATAATGAATGTTGGATTTCACCCTATGCTATTAACTGCAACCTCAGTGTCCTTTTCTAATCAACTTAGTGATACATATTAATACATTTGCATATTTGGCACCACCTGCATGTAAAATCTGATCCTTTTGTACCTTAGAGGCTAAGCAGGGCAGGGCCTGGTTGTTGCTATGATGGGAGACCTCTGGGAATACTAAATGCCACAGCGGGGCGGCTGCTTGTTAAGTGGCAAACTTGTTTTGTTTCCTTAGGCAAGACCAGACCTGGGTGAAATATGGCCTGGGGGCCGGGTCTGGCCTGCCAAGAAATTTAATCCGTCCTGTTGCTCATTTTTCATAGAAGTGTACTTTTTCTGCTTTTTTCTGCGCTGCATTGACACATCTGCAACACATCTGCAACACCTCTGCATCGTATCTGCATTGTATCTGCGCTGCAAAAGTAACGCAACTTTCACCCAGACTTCACAAGTAACAAAAGATATTAAATCCATTATCATTATATAATCTAGCCTACTTTGACCATCTGTCAAAACAATTACACTTAAGGCTATATCACATATGTATATACTGCCCTCTACAACCTTTTCTCCTTCTCATGCGGACCGCTGTAGAAAATAGTGGCCCACCCCAGGGCAAGACTCTTCACCCATATTGCCTGATATGGGCCTGATGTTTGTGTGAATGATGGATGGTTGTCCGAGAGGCCAAAGGTAGAGATGTACCTCCACAGTATATGGAGTTAATGACTAATGCTATTCTATTTCTGCTAAAGTTATTGTTTTCTAAAGAGGTCTGGTCACAGGAGAGATGAGGTCATTGAACCCAGAAGATACGATTCTGCTGAGGAAGAGAAATGCTTGGAGGAGTGTTGTGTTGATGTGATGTAGAAATAGGTTTCTGCATTTTAGAGAAGCAGAAGCCTGCAGGTTCCTGATTGGTCGTTCGGATCAGGTGACTCTCCAGCAATATGCACCAGAGGCTGGGATTTAAGTGAAATGATTTGACTGAAGACTTTCAGTCTGAGCAGTCACTATAGCCACAGTTGTCACAGCTATAGCTACATTTACAAATAAACGTCACCAGTACCACCTGCTTAAAGAGGATGGGTGTTAAACTGGATTTCACGTTATAAATTGGCAACCCGAAAGAGACACCCATGTGAAGCATAATCTGTTTTTGGTGTTCAACCAAATCTTCTAATGTGAACATGATATTTGTGCATCATTTCTTGGTTCTTTCTTAATTCATTTCATCTATTTCAATATACTGTTGCTTTAATTTCACACGGTTATGCACCAAGTCTGAATTAGGAGCTTTGTGTTTTCCGCAGTGTATGTGCAGCCAATCATCAGTAAAGCCCGGGCCGACCTCCTCAAGAGCCACTTCCTGCCCACGCTGGAGAAGCTGAAGAAGAAGACGGTGAAGGTGGTGATGGAGGAGGAGCTTCTGAAGGCCGACAGTAAGGGCGACACGCAGGAGGCCGAGCTGCTCATCCTGGACGAGTTTGCCGTGCTGTGCCGAGATTTGTACGCCTTCTACCCCATGCTGATCCGCTACGTGGACAATAACCGGTGAGACCCCATCCTAGAATACGCAAGAACCATTATTAGCTGGGCTTTAAAACCACAACAAAACAAAAATCCATGGAAAATTGCTTGTATCACTAGTTTTGGCTTCTGTCGCATGTTTGTAAAAGATAAAATAGTTTCTGTTCAGGTTAAACAACTTGTAGTCTGAGGTTATGTAACCAAGAGTCTTTGTGATGGGACAACAAAATAAATGAGTGAAAAAAATACCCAGCTAGGATAATTAAATAAATGCAAAGTCCAGCGCTCTTGCAAAGTTAGGCTGTGTGAAAGAGGGAAGCAGCTGAGTAAAAGCTGATTATTGTGAGTTTAGTAATATACAGTTTTCTCATTATTTCCCTTCAAAGTGACCCTCCTCCACCACTCTGACCCCTCCCGTTTTTGTGCCATCCCATTGAAAAGTAATAGTGGCAGCACTTAAATGTCCCAGTGTGAGTTGGCTTTAAAGCTTGAGCACATCACTTTTTTTTTCATGAATACAAATTGTTTGTCCCAACAGAAAGAGTGCCATTTACAAAGGACAATGATAGATTATTTCTGACACCGTAACTGTCCATTTTAGATTCTCGGATCTACACAATAGATAAATAAAGTGGTTCATGGATTGCTCATCATATATGTATTATAAACATTGCACATGCTTTAGCACACTTACATTTTGTTTGGTCCAAGGCACACAGACACAATGAAAAAACATGATTAGATGAAGAGAATGAAAAGAAGCGATCTTTATCTAGTAGGGATTTATCACATTCTTCTATGAGAAAAATATATGTTTTGTAAGTAGTAAGTAAGTAAGTAAGTAACTTGTCTTTAATTGTAGGTCACGGTGGCTCAAGGAACCGGACGCTGACTCCAATGAGCTCTTCAAAATGGTGGCAGAAATATTTATTCTATGGTGCAAGTCACATGTAAGTTGCATCAGAATAAGGATGACAAAACAATACCTGCCTGTGGACATAACGCAATGTTTTTGTTTTCAGAATTTCAAAAGAGAAGAGCAAAATTTTGTTGTGCAGAATGAAATCAACAACCTGTCCTTTTTAACTGGAGATAGTAAATCCAAAATGGCAAAGGTAAGTATTACATTGAAATGAAGTTTGGAGCCTTGCATAAGTACAACCCACATAATGCTCTCACAACATGTCAGGGAAGATACTGTTAACATTGTATGCCATGTTAACACTGTGTGTGTGTACATGCGCCATGTTAACACTGTGTGTGTGTACATGCGCCATGTTAACAGGTAGATATGCATCAGTAACCAGGGGGATTACATGCACGCACATGTCACAGCCAAAGTATTTTCTCAAATGCATCAATAATAATATAAACTAATCTCTTTGTGAATGTGTGTGCATGTACGAACACGTCCCACAAACTAACACTCATACTCCTTAATAGAGATCACTTAAAGGAGACATATTATGAAAAGAATTGCTTTTTTTTAGGTTTTAACCATGTTGTATCATTGTTCCCGCCTCCAATGCAGACTTCTGGCACAAACATGTAACTCCGCCCCTTCTGTCTTAATCCTGTAATAGAATAATGTCATTGTACCACTGTGACCTCACACTCTGACTGTCTTTTAAAAGCAAAGTGTTAAATTAAATCCATTTTGGCAATCAGATTAAACAAGTCTTTGCAATCACATGGCTCTGTTGGCAGTCATTCTCCAACTTGGAAAAAAAAAATCTAAACAAATTCTACACCTCCTCAATATAGGCCGTGTCAATCATGATTATGATTCACCCTTGAAACTTGCTTCATCATTTATTTTTTACTAAAGATATTATAAATTCTTATTCTAAAACATAAAACTACAAAGTAAATAGTCTCCTTGTCATTATTAGCGGCTACATATTATGTGTAATATTTCTTCTTTAAGTACAATAATCTTGTCTTGCCTGATTGAGCTGTTTCCAGGCAAACAAATGTGTTCCACTGCAGTGCACTTCTAAGTGAGGATCGTGTGCCTGCCCCCATTAACTGCCCTCTCATCCTTTCTCCTGTGTCTGCTGCTCTCTCTCTCCTCTCCTCTCTCCTCTCCTCTCTCTGTCTCCATCTTTGAACAGTCCTTTAAGGAAAAGGTAGAGTGATGCAGTGCATGTGCTTTTTTACCCGCCAGCTTATTGGCTTACGTTCTGCGGTCGCCAAGCAGAGAAGCCAATAGCCTGTGCCCGCTGTGCTCTATAGTCTAGTTATATGTTGTCTTATTCTCGTGCCTTTTGCTCCATTCATCAAAGTCTGTGACATAGTTGCTTTGGTCATTTCTCATCGCCCTCAAGAAAAAAAAATCCAGAATGCTACATTGTGGTAGAAAGTCATGTGTTTTTAACTGTGGGTGAGATTGCACTGGGTAGATCGTGCTCTCTGTGTTGTAGCTATACCTCCAATTATTGGCGTGGTGTTGTATGTTCGGACCGTCGATTGTCTGTCTATTTCTGTCAGTTAGTCTATATAGTCTTTATATGTGTATAAATGTATGAGTAATGTCTCTCTTAATTTGTTTTCATTCTGGCTAATACGCTTGCTACAACAACATACTGGGGAAACTCGGGTATTAGATTATCCTTCAAAAGTCTGTTTATTTTTGTAAATCTACTTGGAGTGTGAAACTAATATGCAACATGTTGATTATGTTGTTGATAATTGGTTTCACATCTTAAGTTGAATCACAAAAGAAAAGTCTTGAACAATATTCTCATTTTCCGAGTTTTGCCTGTATAAGCCTTGGATTTATTTCCATTCAATGAACCTAGAATAGAATAATTCAATTCTTTTTATTTTATAATAGCCCAAAATCCCAACAGCAGTATTCTTGAAGTACTCCTCCTAATTGTGGATTCACCCACCACAGATTACAAAATCAATCATTTGGAACCAATCGTTTGACATATATTCATTTGATTCATCAATTGGTGGTTTAGATCCCAAAAGGTCACTGATTATGGATTTTTTATACCAAAACAAAGCTCAAGTGATGCCCCTGCATGGAAGACATATCCATAGAAAGGACTTGTTACATATTGGGTGGTTCTATTAAAAGTGTACGAGAGGCATAAAACCCTCTTCTCAGCAGATTCAAGTCTATTTAAGGTCAAAAGAACAATTACTGCATAGTTGACCCCAAATTCAATAATTAATTAGTAGTGATTATTTTATGTTAACTTGTTTCAGCCCTAAAAGAATCATCATAATTAAACATGTACTCGTCGGAACTGGTGTCTTTAGATCCTCCTGTATCATCAAGGATAAACATTCAAGCTTACAAATAATAACAAATTCTGTCTGTAATGTACGCAGCTAGAATTTTAACCAATGGTTTTCAGTTTGCGTTTTGCAAAAGAGCAGATGTGAATGGCGTGTGTGGTGTTCCAGTCTGGGGGTCAGGACCAGGAGAGGAAGCACAAGAAGCGGCGTGGGGAACTCTACTCTGTCCAGACATCGCTCATTGTGGCCGCTCTGAAGAAGATGCTGCCTATTGGTCTGAACATGTGCACACCCGGAGACCAAGAGCTCATCTCTTTAGCCAAGACTCGCTACCTGCTGGTTTGGGAACTTTTCTCCTTAAGATTAATTCTTTTTTCAATCTTAGAACGGCTTGGCATGTCGTTTTTCTTCTGATCTTCAACAGAAAGACACAGACGATGAAGTGAAAGATCATATTCATCAGAATCTCCACCTCAGAGAAAAGGTGATTTATGAGTGGCTTTAACGCTGGGGTACATTACCTTTTTCATAGATAATACATTTAGTTTGTCCTGAGCATTGTAAAAGTGAAATGGTGCCAACAAATCAGACGACATTAACTGGAGTCACTATTTGGCTCTTTCAGAGCTGATCGGCATAAAAGAAGAAACAATGATTTTATTACCGTACATAGTTTGATTTGGTACCCCAGCTTGAAGGAAAAATACTGGAGTACTGGTTACAAGTACATTTTTTCCCCATCAGTCGGAGGACCCAGCCGTGCGGTGGCAGCTGAACCTTTACAAGGACATTCTCACCAGGACTGAGGGGGCTCCAGACCCCAACAGAGTCGTGGACCGCATCCAGAGGATCTCTGCTGCTGTCTTCAACCTGGAGCAGGTCTGACCTCACACCTCATACTCACACTCATTCCTATGTTTACAGTGTGTGTGAGTGAGTGTCCACTTTTTGTACAAATTTTGACCACTTTGGAAAAGCAAGTTTATTTATAGAGCACAGTCCAAATCAAAGTGCTTAATATAACAAGATGGAAACAATCATTTAAGGCAATACAATTATAAATAATCATAGAACAGTAGAAGCCTGTTTCAGGCCGTTTCAGATTCTAGCTGCATAAATCTGAAATGCTGCCTCTACTGTTTAGCCCTGACTCTGGGCCCCAGCAGGAGGTCAGTCCCTGTGTACTTGCAGAGTGTGCAGCGTCTGAGTTGGTTCATATGATACTAATATATTATATGAAATAATAAACACAGTTATTTTAAAGTCATTCTGTCTTTTCCAATAGGTGGAGCAACCTTTGAGATCGAAAAAATGTGTCTGGCAGAAGTTACTTTCCAAGCAGAGAAAAAGAGCGGTTGTTGCCTGTTTTCGCATGGCACCTCTTTACAACCTACCAAGGTACCATCAACACATTTATCAATCAATCAAGATGTTTATGAACATGTACAACACAAATCCACTCAACAAAATGACATTCATTGGATCATACATGTTCTGAGAAGGGTTTGGATGAAGCAGTCGCACTCACTCAACACAGACAAAACAATGTGGAACCAAATCTTTCAAAAACAATACAGAAAAAATGTTTTTGTATAACCCTAAACCACAACAGTAGTCATCTCGGAGGACTTTATAAGGTTGTGTATTTGACGACACAAATCAGAAAATCAAATATTTCTAAGGGAATTGCAATGATGACAAACAAAAATACACATCATTGGTCCATAGGGATGACCAAAGTCCATAAATGTTAATAAATGTCCATAAATATCCATAATATGCTGCAATAGACACACACACAGGCCCAAACACTCTCTGACCAAACACCCCTCTCCCACTAGTATGTGCTGACACACTCTTACTCTCCTCCACATACTTATTTTCTAAATGCGGCCATCTTTGAACATGTTTCTTATGGTGGGCAACTCTCTTTACTTTTTTTTTCTTTTTCTTCTATGAACAACGGATGAGAAAGATGTCTGTAGTGGACATTAGTTACAATCCTAATGGCCTTTTTTCGTGAAGTTTCTCAACACACACAGACAAATAGAACACATGAAGTCCCACATCCATCGTGTACGACCATCCACGTTCTGACCCAGCATTACTCCAAGCCGTCCCTCGCTCCGTGTACAGGACAAATGTCTGGCCTGTAGCTGCTATTAAAGAGTAGAAAAAAGGGACACTGGCAATTTCACGGCCTGCTGCTCTGTAACTCAATCACACGGAGCCGCACGGAGCTACAGTACAGAGGAAAACAATTATGAGGGTCCACCTGGGGGGAGCTTATTCCCAATATGGCCCCGCCTGCCCGCCTCACAGCACGGCCCCTGTATTCACAGTTACTGACAGTGAAGTATGACATGACATAAACACAAATTATATGGCTGTTTTGATTTCATTGTATTATTAGACCTCATACACTGCAAAAAGTGATGGAAATTAAGTCAAATGCTCAAATTTGGCAAAATGTATCTTAGTTTGAGCACATTCTGAGAGCCAAGATTTGCCATTGGGACAAAGCAAATTTATCTTGTTTTAAAAAGATACAAGAAATGTCTCCCTTGGAATGAGAAAATAAAGCATCAGTCCTTGAAATAAGACTAAATGGCGTTGTCCCATTGGCAGAATGTACTCAAATTAAGATTAAGAAAACTCAATTCAAGCGATTATTACCTCATACAGTATATTATATATTTTTGCAGTTTATGATCATTCTATTGAAACAGGTGTGGTTTTGTCTTGTCTTTGTATTCCTGATTGCTGTGCTGTACTATGATTCTTCTCAGGCACATAATTAACAATTACTTCCTGAAAGTCTACCAATATAAGTGGCTCGAAAGGTTGCATGGGAATTCAGACTATGACTGTCTGCTCTCCATGCTCACGGTAACCACCTACAGAACCGTAGTCCACCAATCCCTGCACTCCTCCCCCAGGGCCTGAAGCCGATCACTCTGCAAGAGTAGGGATTGACATGTTTCCTCTGGAATGGTCTACTCTCCGTATAAACTAGCGATGCGTATGATTATGACGTTGGAAACTAACAGTTCAACAAATCAAATGCAAATCTCTGAAGTATTCTAGATCTGAAAAATAAGCAAATAATAATAAACATAGAAATTTGAAAGCCAAGTTGGTCATAATGTCATAATATTATGCTTTTATTCAGTCTTACTCCTGATTGATTAGTGTTGAAACCAGTAAAAAGAGAGATGATTTGTAATTCAAACTGATTATATTAAAGATGGGGCTACCAAACTATTTACCATTAAAGGTTTCAATGTGTTTGTCCCGACAGAAAGAGTCTTGAACTACTGTAGTAACATAATGTAAACAAATTCGACCACAGCTATACTCACTATTTGACGATTTGGGCTGAGAGCTGATTGGCTGAGTGAGGGTCGTTTTCTCTATTTAACTTTTCTGTGTGAAAAAGCTGATCTAAAAAAATGCATTTGAAATATAGTGATAGAA
>JAPMNZ010863364.1:0-11792 GCA_029875035.1 Pomatoschistus microps
CTATGGAGGTGCTGGTGTTCAACATATAGCCATGAACACATCAGATATTATCACTGCAGTAAGTTGTAACCAAACTTTACACCAATACTAACTACAATCATGATAAATAATGATGATAATAAATACAATTTTACTCAGATTCAAAACCTAAAGGAGCGTGGGATGGAGTTCATGTCTGTTCCTGAAACCTACTATCAACAACTCAGGGAAAATCTGAAGTTTTCCAAAGTTAAAATCCATGAAGATTTGGATGTTCTGCAGGTTTGACTATGACCTGTCTTAGTCTTAATATTGATTATTCACATCCAACTCAATAAAGTGTCTGTCTGCCATTTACAGAAGCTGAGGATTTTGGTGGATTATGACGACAATGGCTACCTCCTCCAGATCTTTACAAAACCAGTTCAGGACCGTCCCACTGTGTTCTTAGAAGTCATTCAGAGACACAACCACCAGGTGGGTGTAATGCTCTATTTACAATAAAGGACTGCCCCACCTCAGAGACCCTTCAGTGTTAGGGAGGAATGACATTTTAAATGGCTGAATACTCAACTTTTCTTTCTAGAATATACCTTAAGGACACTACCAGTGATGCTCTATAGACACAGCTTTTTGTCTTAATATTTTCCTTGCATCTTTCTAGGGATTTGGAGCTGGAAACTTCAAGTCACTTTTTGAAGCAATTGAGACAGAGCAACATGCCAGAGGAAATCTGACAATTCTGACCCCCAATGGTGTAACCAAAGGCATGTAATTCCAAAGATATCTTTCCACAATTTAAGCAGTCAATACCTGAGTGATTTAAAAGCATTTTATTTAAACATTGTTTATATTTTTGAGAACATTGTATTCATTAGCATTTTTGTATGTACACAACATAATATCAACTTTCTTTTATCACAATATAAACATGTAAATGCCTGATTCAAGTGATTCCTAAAAGGCAAACATTTTTAAACAATGTTATGTCTGTAACAAATGTGCACCTGTTGACAGCTTTGCTATGTCTAATTTCATTACTTTTGTCATCACTGAACAAAGTCTTGAATATGAAATGGTTTTCATTCATCAAGCTCAGTATTGCTGTCTTTTAATGTTTATGAATAAAATATATTTCTGTATAAAACGCTGCCTTTCTCATCAGCATTAGCTTTGGTGCTTATATGGGAACATTTACTTTATATCAGACTACAGGTGTATTAGATATTTAGTTCAGAGATCCTTTGCATGTATCTGCTCCACATAAGCAAGGTATTTTTGTCTCCTCTATGGGGAATTTGTAGTCGTATGTAATCTCTTCATTTATGTTAATTTGTTGTTTCGAGTAAATGACAATCTTCTTCTGGGAGTCCACTGTAATGATTTTTGCATAGCAGTTTGGCTGGAAAAAAATAAATAAATAATTGAATACAATAAATTATCATGAAATATATAATAATAATAACAATTGTGCCTATATACATACATTGCAGCTGTGGTTGATAAATCTGGCCATATTCCCACATTTAGTTGCATCAATAATGGTATCGTTATCCACTCGGAATAAATAGCTGCTTCCAATTCCCTCCTCTTCGTACCGTTGCTCCCGCATGTCAGCAATCACCTTGGGGGAAGACAAGACATACGCAGTGTTTACACGGATGTAGGCCTGGAAACTACCCAGAACAACCAGTAGGCCCCAACGGACTTTAGATCATCAGCTCATCAAGAGAAAGCCAGACATGAGCTACTAACAAGCTGGAGTGTAACTGTTGCATTAGTACACTGAGCATTAGAGAATGAATTACCTGTCTGATAACCTCCCCAACGTACTCAATCACCATCTCATCTGCTGCTATTGGCTCCATGGCAAACAGCCCCCATTCATGGATGTGACTCCGACAGAAACGAATCCTCTTCTTTCGAAACTAGAGTGAAAACATTTGGTAATACCAAAACTTGTGGACACATAAATATAACACGTATTTTTGTCTCCTGAAATCTGAAAAATCTCAAAATCACCTTGAGCTGGTTCAAGGACACCAGCTCACTATCAGCGCTGAGATTTGACATCAGTCGGCGTTGCTCAGACCTAAAGTCTGAAGAGACACGCAGCAGTGTGGGCAGCTGCACATGGGCACTGACACCTTGCTAAAAGATATAATATGTTCATCAAGACATCAGGTGACACTGTAACCTTCTAATGTGTATTACCTGTGTGCCACTTGATGGACTTGCTGGTTTTAAATTGAGATATTTCATCTTCTCTTTCTGGCTGATCTTGTAGTAGCCTTCGCTTCGGGCCGAGCCAGTCCTATGATACAAACATTGGGACCAATATCCATTTGAGGCCTCTGTGAGAACATTGGAGGGTGAATTGAAGTTAAGGATATCTAAATCACAACTGACATTATCATAAAGAAAACAAGCCATTGTCAAAAAGTCATCTTTAAAGGATATAAGGATGAGGAATCCAGAGTGTGTCACTGAGCCACCCGAGGCCACTATCTTGCCTTTGTAGCCTTTCATAAGTGCATTTGAGCAGCTTTTCATCTTCTTCATCCAGTCCCTCTTTCCAAACACTGTGAAGGATCCTCTTCTCCTCACAGTGTGTGCGCAACCTCTGAGTCCCCAGTGCAATAGGTCGTACTCCAGTAAATCTGTTTAAGGATTTCTGCCACTGCTTGATTCTCCATTTATTTTTCCTTAACTCTCTTTTACGGTGTAAGGACCTTTTAAACACTCTACGATGATCTTTATCCAAAAAACCAGGCACATTTTCAAGTCCTTGTAGTGGCTTTGGTCTGACTTTTCGCCGATGACAGATGCCAAGGTCTGCTGAATCTGACCAATATTCTGAAAGGCTGGACGAAGACGAATAGGACAGCGGAGAGTGACTTATAAACAATGGATCTGTGATCTGTGTTTTTCTCTGATGAACTATAGACCTTCTTGGGAAAATAATGTCTCTTCCTGGAGTCTTTGGCACTTTCATGTACGCATCATTGCTTAGACAAAGCGGGCTGGTTGCAGGCGAATTCCCTTCTAATGCACCCCTCCCTGGAGTGGCTGGAGCTTTGACAGACATGTACTGAGAAAAAACATTTGTTTCCTCTAGACTTGAAATGACTGAGATGTTCGGATTCAAGGCATGTGACAGATGCACTTCGGTTGGAGTCAAAACACAAGTATATTGAAACGGGACATGACATTCACTGACATCTGATTCATCACTCCCTACTTCTGATAATAAGCCCCGCCCTGGAGTCCTTGGGCGCTCCTCTTCCTCAGAGGGAGACGTGGGCTTACTTCTCAAATTGTCAGGGTCACTGTCACCTAAATATCCAGTGGGAGTCGGAGGCCTCATGTTTCCAGGTGAATCTCCATTCCATTCAGGGGTCAACATCACCACGTCATCTGGTTCGTCTGCAAGAGATTCAACATTTATGTGTTTATAAATTGGCGAAACAACATTACTGTGGTGCTCTGCTATGAATATTAATAGATAATGTCAAATCACAGCAATACTTTTTTAATTGTCACATTGTCAGTTTCTCTTTGAATTCTAAAGAGGCTGTTACACCTGCCTATCCTCCCCCCCTGCTTCATAACTGGACTCGCTACCACCGCTGATGAAAACTATTAAATATAGTAAGAATATGAACCATCAAAACATACCAAATACATTAGTTTAATTGAGCCATAAATTCGATTCAATCAAATATCACTCTAACATTACATAGTTATGTATATTAACTATGTACATTTATAGTTTATGGATAATACAGAAGCGGATTACTGCACACGTGATTATTGTGCAGATATATAAATGAAATGATTTACCTAAGCTTATTAACGGAGATGGGATGTGACCTTCCATGGATTTGGCGAATTGAAGGTCCATCATCACGGCCTCTTCACTTGTATTTTGTGGACAGGAAGTCTCCTCACAGTTGTCATTATACACCTTTGTCTGATACGGCTCCAACCAGCGTGGCATAACCAAGTCCAGGACCGCACCAGGGGTCTGAGGGGTGTGTGGGGTGGGAGGCGTGGGGGGCGTGTTGGGGATTTCCAGCTCCATCGACTCTTCATCTTCTTCTTCGTCAGATGAGATCACGATGCATTCATCTGTTTGTTTGTCCTCCTCTTCGCTCAGGTCGGATTCTGAGTCAGGGCTGTCAGACGAGTCCAAGTCTGAAGACAACTCACTGTCCTCAGAAGTGCTACTGTCTGAAATCGTGTCTTTGAGAAAAGTCAGAAGTTATAAGCACATACATTCAAGGCGTGTATGACACGTTACACTTTACTCTTTGCAGTTGGTCAAATTACAAAAGATTTAATTTCATTATTAAATTTCATCTAGGTTTTACAATTTTTCAGTAATAGAATTTGACTTCCTGATTGTGATTGATGAAGCAACCATGAAGTTACCCTAGCAACCAGTGCAAAACCTCTTCTACAGTAATCAGAAATAAGAGTTAAATGTTATTATGAAATATATATTTAGTTGAGTTTTTAATTTTTGTAAATTGAGCCAAACTTCAGAATGAGTTCTTACTGGCTTTTCCACTCGAACACTGCTCTAATTCTTGAAAACATAATTTAATGTTTTTCTTCTCAAACTGGCTGTATTAGAGTACAATTGTCAATTAAAGCACATTTTTATTATATCATAAACTATAAACAGGTCGAGATAAGAAAATCTTGAAATTCTGTCATACTTTAAGAGCAAATAACATGTATTAGGACAATCTGAAAGTAAGTAAGTAAGCATTTATTTATATACCGCCTTTTCACTCTTAACTAGAGCCTCAAAGCATCTTCCAAAAGATATGAGCCAGACTAAATGCTGTATAACAGTTATATGTGAAGATATTTTTAAAAACTTACCATGATCAGAGGATATCGCCTCTGCAGATGTTTGGGAAGTTAAATCAATATCAATCTTTTCCCTTTCACAACTCACATGGACATCTATCGCCTTTTCTTCACACTAAAAAAATCATAACAAAAATGTGAGATTATTCTGAATGTAAAAGATGCTTTGATAAGACAAAGAGCCAGTCCTCGCATCATTACCAAAATCAAATTGTCCTTTTCAACTTGCACATTTATGTTTTCTTTGTCATAATCCTTTGGTGTAACATCTTTGACGATCTCGTCTTGAACATCGTCTTCCTCATCACTGTCCAACACCTGCGGTCGGCCGTGTCTCCGTCTGCTTTTCTGTAAGGCGATCTCCTGAAGGCTTTCTGCATCCACATCTAAGATCCCACAATGTTTCATTCAATTGACTGTGAACATTAAGTTGTTTTTTGTTATCAGTGCACTTACCAGAACTGTCTCTTATATGTTCTTTAACTTCCTTTACTGGTGCACTACTGTCCTGTTTCCTTTTGACCTGAGTGGCATGCATCGTCATTTGAGGCAATATATGGAGGATGATGAATTTGTGGGAAAATGTGTGATTTCTTTACCTTAAAAGACGGTAGTGGTGGTTTTTTGACCTGTTCATTCAGGTGTCTTGAAGGATGTAATAGTTTGTTTCTGTCTTCTGAACTTGGGAGAGTGTTTTTTCCAGGTGATATCTGAACCTAGTGAGAAAATAGCAATAGAAAAATAAATATCAACATTATATATATATATATATATAAATGACTTATTGCTTAACAATTCTTGCACAAGAGTGTATTACAGATGTATATATACAGTATATATTTCTTTGCACTAGAATATACAGGTTGAAACAATATTTTTGTATTCGTCTACTTTGTTTCTTTACCAAGCTAAAGATAGAGAAGTATTTCATTTAATTTTAGAAAGTATGGCGTTGTGCTATACATAATATTCACTTATCTTGTGTTGTGTGCTCCTTTTTCCTACTGTAACTTGTGATGCAACACTGACATTTCTCGACTGTGGGACAAGAGGTCTCTTTATCTTATTCTTAAATTAATTCACATCAGAAAGCAAGACAAAGTGAAGTTAATAACCTTTGATTTCTCCTCTTGGCAGTTCCACCAGTCTTCAAATGCTTTAAATGCAAATCCCTCAATCATTCTGCGTGTAATGTCCTTTTTAATAATGGATTTAAGCTCAAAGACAACAGCATCTATAACCTTTTCCACAGTGATTCTATGGAGGTTTTCTTTGATCACTGGGTAGTTTGGAGGTGGTACAAAGGGGTTGAATCTGGGAAACTGTGGTGGCCACGGTCTCCCAAAGGGTACAGAAGCACAGATGGGGGGTTGACTGGGTGGTCCCTTGGAACCTGTGTGTGGAAGAGATATTTGTGGAGGTGGTGGAACAGGAGGCGGTAGCATCAGTCGTGGAGGAGGTCCCAAAAAAGTGAGTGGCGGAGGTATGTGGCAAGGTGGAGGAACAGGTGGAGGAAGTACCAGGAGGCTTGGGCGACATGAGGGTGTAATCCAGGGCGGAGGAGGAATGGGGATTATCCCGTTGGGAAGACGAGGTGGAATTGGAGGGAGCGAAGAGGGGAAGAAAGACGGAAAAGGTAGAGAGAGAGGTTTAGTTGTTGGAGACTGTGGGAAGCTGCCAGGGCTGGGCAACAACAGAGAGCTGGGGTTTTTGGTAGTTGTCAGAGTTCTGTTATAATGTGATGATTCACATGGATGTGGGGAAACTGAGTTCTTCATGAGAAAAGAAACCGCTTGAGCTGTTTCATCTTCTTCACTCTCAGTAAAGGATTTTCCACTGACATCCTCGAGGTCATGCAGCATATCTGGAGAACCCAGTGCTTCATCTGCAGAGTCATGAGCGGTACACGGTGATGCTGGGCTCTCACGTAAATGATCCCCTTCAGAGGCTTTTTCATCAAAGAATGAAGGGGCCGCGAGCTGATTGTTTGTCAATAAACTTTCAATGCGGGAGTCTAAACTCCATCGCTCTGGACCCGGAGAATAGACAGCTGGAGAAGGGGAGTTTATTATGCTGTCATTATCTTCAGGGAAGGAGGCCACTGTTGCTCTATCATTTATATTGATGCTGTAGATACTGAAAGAGTCCGAGCTCAAAGTTTTACTTGTGGCTGCATCATTTTTGAGATAAGAGCATTTTTCCCTTTCAGCAAGAAGTTTAAGTTGATACAGCGAGGGCCAGCGTTTGAAATGTGCAGTTTCTCTGAGCCCTCTGTGAAAATGTGTGAGCTTTCTATGTAGCTCATGTCTCATGGGTTTTTGAAAGTTAAAAGTAGTTTCCCCCTGAAGAACTGGAGTTCCTTGCAGACTTGAGTAACATGAGTCCTGTGATAGTGGGGTCGAAGGTAAACATGGAGTTCTTGGGGTTCCAAAAGATCGAGGTGTAATCCCAAAACTGCAAGGTGTGTCCAGCCACACACTGGAGTAACCTGTGTCTTGAGAGAGAGGCGAGCTTACGCTGGAGGGGCTGGACAGGCCGCCTCTGCACTGCACATTGGTACTGTGCTGCAAAACAATTAGAAACATTTAATAGTACACTTACTCTATAAAACATTAACCCCTACTATATAAAACCACCAACCAAGTTATCAATGAGTCTTTGAAGACCTTGTTCACTGCTCCCAACTGGTAGCGTCCAAGGCGTATAAAGGCCATGGATAAGGAGTTGAATGTAACAAGCCCGCTTCTCTCCTAAAAGTACAAAAATATTTACAGCAACAGCATGTATGTAAATTGGAACATAATTTGTCCTACCCTTTGTGTCAATTTCCACATGTATAATGTTTCCCATCACTGATGTCTGATTGAGGTGTTCAACAGCATCTTTTGCAGCCTTTACTGTCTCAAAAACTACTTTGGCAACTCCTAAGTGCTTCTTATTCTTGGGGTTATAGAAGACTTCCACTTCCTCCACTTGTCCATATTTATCACACATGTTTGTAAGAAATGCCTCCTTCACGTTGTCATTCAGGCCCGCAAACGTTACTTCTTTAGCAGGAATAGGACCCACATAGTATTCATCCACCTGGAAGAGTAAAGCCAGTTTTAACAAGACCATTCACACAGTGGTTATGCAGTATAACGTATTACTTTAAATTTAGGACGCAAGAGCTTGATCTTGTGATTTATGCTCCATAAGCGCTGTATGCGAGGATCTCTAACATCTTCCACAGGGAACAGACCCAAATTCTCGACCTGTTGAAGTATACAATGCATTTACACTACATCATGCACGTTGATAAATGAGAATATTAAACATATGAGTGTACTCACGGGAATGCTAAAACGCTCTCCGTCAAATCTATACACTTTGGATAATCCTATTGTCAATACGGGGTCAATTACCAGCTTGCAACTTCTCCAGGGCTCGGGCGCTGATTCCTTTTCAGAAATGTGTGTTTCGCTTTCCATCACATTTGTCAAACCCTATTGAACACGTTAACACAGACAAAAGACTTTGATACAGCGCAGTTTGCAGACTGCACCATTACAGCGGTAAGCTAATCCAACTCACACGCCCCACAGGTGATGGAGAGCATCACCTGTTACAGTATTATCTTCCAAAGTAACAAAGACTTCAAAACACTACAGAGAACCCGGTGTCCTTCAAATTAATAATATAAGCTGTTTTAGCTCACCTGTGCCAAAGTAGTGATGTTTTTAGAGCCAACATCGTGGAGCAGATCTTGTGTTTTTTCCGCTGTTTTACTCCCAGGATAATTAATAGATCCCTCCGCCAGAGAGATATAGATCTTACAGGCGGAAGAATATTTCTGTTACGCTCGCTTCAAGTGATTATGTTTCTCAACTGTACTTCAAGGGACAAGAGTTTTGTCTTTTGCTGAATAGGTGCTTAAAGATGGGGTACCAAACTTTTTGTCTCAATTGTTAATCTGCTGTTTTTTATCTTACTAGAAAACACGTCAGTCACTATTTGACTATTTGTGAGGAGAGCTGATTGGGTGATATAACGTGGTTCTCTCTTATTCACTTTGCTGATTGCAAAAATACATGAATGTGAAAACTAGAACCAAACTGCTTTGATAGATAGGTAAGATGGATTTTATTCGTAAATTGTGGTTTCAAATATAGATGAATGATTAGTGATTTTGAGTGGAATATTTTGGTTTCCTAATTGGTCCCAACATCCTAGAAATTATAACTGTTTAATTGTAGGAATAGGATTAACACAATTATTCATTCATTAATTTTCAACCCCTTTAGTCCACTTCTGGGTCGGGGGGTGGGAATGAGAGCTGCCACCCAATGCTCAAAGCACCGGTCCCTCGCTGATCCTCTGCAGGTGGTGAGGCCACAGGACGATGGCTGCTACATCAGAGGTGCCACAGCCTTGGTGTTTCAGTGGGAGCTTCAGGCAATGTGGGGTAAAGTGTCTTGCCCAAGGACACAACCACAGCTGACACCAGTGGGAGCAGTTAGAGTAGGTCCCATGATGGGCTCGAACCCACAACCTTCCGGGCTAAAGGCCAATGCTCTACCTTCTGAGCCATTGTCGCCTCTTGAACCCATTTATTCACTCTTTTAATTTAATCTCCCTGTTAATAGGCAAATTTGTGTGAATGGAGAAAGCACCGATTAAACTACCTTTGCCACAATCAGAAAATATCTCAGGATAATCTCCCCCGAAAACACTGTCCGGTTACATCCAAAAAGTGTGTAGGATTTAGTTCACTATGGTAGGCAGCGTTGTATCTATTTTCTAATAAAGACAAGAACAAAATACATGATAATACAATATTGTTTATTTTTATAGAGACTTTGGAACTGTGAAAAGTGTTGCATTAAATGAAAATATATAAACAAAGAACCAGTGAAACATACGGTTTCATGTCATTTACATGATCCAGTGACAATGAGGTCCAATTCAATACCGCTGAATTGAGTACCTTATTTGGTATAAATTACAATTGCCATGTAATATGTATCACAAGACAAAGACAAAAAACGTAAAATGGGAATAAAATAAAAATATGTAAACCATATCAAAGCAGACTTTTGTAACATGGCAGTCATAAGACAAAAAAATGTACCGAACACCATTTCAAAAAGCTAAAACCACACCACAGGCCTAATACAATATTAAAAAAGAGAATACTTTCCTTCATAATTTTATGTGCACAGCTTCACCAAAAAAATCACCAAATAAAATATGACTCATATACAGCTTAGAGTCTATGGTATGAACATGTTTATAGATGGTTTGTAACAAGCATACCCCTGTTTTATTGACCAAATTATGTAAACAGCCATCATTGTAAAAACAATACATTTTATTTGAACTATGGACAGAGGATAAACCCATCCATGGTTTTCAGAAAGGTAAAAAACTGTTGGCATCAGAACCAAATCAAAACAAACATAATAGCTTTTGAATGGGGAAACGGAATTTGAGATGCTGCATGAAACAGGAAGCTGAGACTCAGAAATGACACATGTTTAGATGAGGACTCAGAATCTGAAAGTGAAGTTATCCTCACAGTAATGCCCTTTGGCTAATCTAACCTCTGAATAATAACATCACAAGTTTCAATTGGATGTATAGAACAAGATTTTCCCAAAAACGCAAATAATGCATTCTATCTTCAGTACTTTTTTCATTGAAACATGTCCATAATTTAAGGGAAGGCTTTGAGCTCATCATTCTCAGCCCTGTGATCGAGCTGGGTCTGAAGGCGAATGACCTGCTCCAGTTCCTTGATTTGCCGGTCGGTTTTGTGGCTCACCAGCGTGCGGTAGAAATGCACCGCGAACAGTATGAAAACGATTCCAAACGGCACCATGATACAGGTGGAAGCAATGGCAGCTGCTTGTCCAGGGCTGATGGTCCCATTTTTGCCATCATGGCTGTTTTTTAGAGGTAGAAACTTGACCCAGCACAACAGCATTACTTCAGTGAGAAAGAGCAGTGTGCCTATAACTGTGGAAAAGGCCCAGGCCAGCTCAATGTGGCGGTGCATGCGCTCATGGGGAGATTCGTTAACTGAATTCAAATTGTGCACGTTGCTGACTGCCTCCAGGTTGGGCAGGATGCAGGTGCTGATCATGAGGGCAAACAGATGCACCGCCACGAGGACAGTGGTGCAGGCACTGAAAGCAATGAGGAGTCCAGGAGGGTAATCATGTTCAGGCTCCAGCTGGACTTCCACCATGGCCACCTGAAGTATATGAATAAAAATGGCAAAAAAATAAATGTTTCAATGTTCGAAAGGCCAATAAAGAAAAAGACAATAATCTTTCAAAGTAGTGAAATATATTTTCAGAAAGTATACAGATCCTACACAGACACGGGGAAAACATGTAAACATTAAGGGCGCGTTCACACTTGTTCGGCTGATTCACTTTAACTGGATCAAGTCTGGATATCCAGAGCAAACACGCTTAAATTTGTGGATTTGAAACCAGCCTGTAGATTATGTTATGGCTTCATTAAGTAACCCCCTACTGGGCTGGTTTGCAGCAGAGTGTGAAGCACCTGGGGTGAGAATTAGCATCTCCAAATCAATGACAGAATCTGGTGCAGACACACAAGACTTGAGGAACATTAATGTTTCTCAGCTGGCCTGGGAACGCACTGGGATACTACTTTCCCCACATTTTACATTATGACTTTGAGAATATATCCTGCAACAACCAAGAAGGGTTGGTGCACATTTATGCAAACTCATTTCCCTGTTGTTGCTCTTTATTTTTATATGTGCTCCATTAACACTTTACAGAGAACATATTATCCTCCAAAGTAATATGTTCTCTGTATTGATGATGAGATGATACTCAGCTGTACATCTCCATGTCTCCTGATGACACCAGGCCAATGGATGCTCTTTTTAACTGCATTTTAGACCTGAAATCCTG
>JAPMNZ010863624.1:0-12659 GCA_029875035.1 Pomatoschistus microps
TGCTCTAGTAAATTATAGATAAATATGTGGAGGAGAGAGAGTGTGACGTATTCAGAACAGAGTAGTGAGAGAGAGGTGTAGGGTCAGAGAATTTGGGCCAATTTGTATGTCTGTGTGTTTGTGTGTAAAATTGTGCTATACATATTAATTGATATTCTTCGATGCTACAAAAGGTTTTTTAATCATAATTATTATTTCATTATTATTGAATGTTTTGGCTTATACACACATGTGTGAATCTTCTAGTAAAGTATATAACATTAAGGATGTCCATCCATCCATTTAAGGGACAACCCGTAATCCATTTCTGGGTCAGGGGTGGCAGTCAGAGCTGCACCCAATTCACAGAGCAGCAGCCCCTCACTGATCCTTCTGCAGGTGGTGAGTCCACAAGAGGACAGCTGCTCTGTCAGTGACAACACAGCCTTGGTCTTTCAGCGGGGGCTTCAGGCAAAGTGGGGTTAAGTGTCTTGCCCAAGGACACAACAACAGCAGACATCAGTGGGAGTTGGTGGAGAAAGTCTTGTGGTGGGCTTGAACCCACAACCCTCAGGCCCAACTGAGCAACTGTCACCCCCGACATTAAGGATGTAATGGTCCAATTATCTGACATCACCATTTCTTAAGCAGCGGAGTGAGAAGCTCCGGTGTGAAGTGGTCCTCTCTTTCTCTGACGTGTGGTCATGTGTTGTGATGGTCTTGGTGATAATGGATTTCAAATAACTAACTTCCCATTATCTCAATGTTACATAAACCTGTTTGTACGTTACCTGTGTGCACAGGGTGTCTTTAAAATTGTAAAAAATAATAAAAGATAATGATGTACATTATGAATAAAAACTAATGCAATACATACATTCACAAGGTTATGATTAATTAATGTATGGTTTTCAATTATCCAAAATCAATTTACTTTTGTTATATGATTCTAATTTTCAGTCATGAAATATTCACAATATAAAAAGATGTACTTTTGTTTACAAAAGTGTGATTAATCTAATTATATGTTTGCTTGTGACTTCATGATTTGAGGGAAAATAGGAGAGGGCAAAAATAATATAATACCTCAAAAATAACTAATAACTCCTGATAACAATATTGTCACGATATCTTTAAAATCAATCATTTTTACACAAAGTGATCTGCAATGTTTCCCTTGCCAGGGCATCTATAGATAGAGACAGTGTAGATTAAAATTGCAGCTTTATATTTGTAAAGTGCTTCACATATCTTTGTAAAACATGCACAAACATATATCAACATTAAAAATCAAATTCAAATAACACGAGAAGAACACACCCATAAAAGCTTGCTAAATATTTACTGAAATGTACAAATAAAGAAGTGAGTGGATTTTTAGGCATGCATTTGACGAATGGGCCTCTTGCCTGCTCTAATTGTAATATGGAATATTATCGTCTACAATATATATCGCCCATCCCTGAGGGAAACTACAGAAAATAGCGCAGTAGCGCAAAATGAGTGGGATGCCATGCGCTCTGGTCTTAAGGGGTTAATTCTTTCTCGCATTGTGTAATAAACAGCATAATCTGAAGATTTACCAACGTCAACACACAGGAGTCCTTAGCCGGTGCCACAGTGCATGATGTCCCAGGCACATGTCAGCTCATCGCTCTAATGCGGCGTGATGGCCTCATGTCTAATGGCCCAGTATGTTCCTTACATTCGCTTTGAGCAAGAGCCACGATTCACATGAGACCGCAGCGCACCGCCGGCCCCAGCCTTCACTACGCACACAGCCTCACACACATGCACATTTCATTACACGCCATCAATAACATTTTAAAGTTCTCTGAGAAGACTGCTGATGTTGGGGGAGGCAGCACTTCAGATTCATGCAGCTAAAATCTAGAACAGTCTTCCTGAAAATGTGAGAAAGGCCTTTTCTCTGACCATTTTGAAATGCAGGCTAAACTAGTTCTGTTAAGCTGTGTATACAACTGAAGGATTATATTTTCACTCTTTTGAACATACTGCAATTATTACTGATTTATCTGTATTTTAATGATTCTTGCTTTTGAGTTGCTTTGTGGAAGTGTGCTATTCAAACTATTCTTGCTACCCATACGACAGCTATTTTCCTAGTTGCCTCGTCAATTTGTAAGGACGGATCATTTAAAGCTGAAATATCTAGGTATTAGCAAGGTTTTGATGAGGGAACAATATAGTAATGTGGTTAAAATGTCTTCATGTCTAGTTTTGTAATGTCTTCTTGTTTCCATAGTAAAAGAGTCCAATGCTTCCACACAACCTCAATGCAATGTGACACAGTGGCCAACATCCCCACAGAGCTGGAGCCTATTACGTGGCATGTCGCAGCAATGACGACAGCAAAAAAAGAGAAAAGGAAATCTACTCCAGGACTGTCACAACAGATCATCTCAGAAGCCTCTTCCAAAGGGTGATGTAGCTTCTTATGCAAAGCTCCAAGAACGTAAGAATTCTCATCATTAAGGTTCAAAAGGCATCATTACCTCAATTTTTTATGGAACTAGAAGATACAAGTTATTGTACTCTGTTTGCAACATGACAAATCAATACAATTTGACATTTTAAAAGATAGTTTTTCTACTATGCAGCAAGCACTCATTTAAAAATAATAACTTTAATCAAAACTGAGCATGACTTACCATTTCCTCAACCTGTATTTATCCTCTAGAATGGGTGTAGAATTTACTAGAACTAGGACTGTGTTGATTGTATTTGCCCTGCTGCACTCTCTAAGGTAATACTGACTTGACTATAATTCAAAAAATCATGAACATGGGTATGTAATTGATAGAAAATTTAAAAAAATCGAAATCTAGGAGCAGATAATCACAATAAGTCACACTGTTGTACCCATCATTTCAATGAAGATGTTCATTTAAACCATATGACACTGAATGATTGTTTGTGCATTTAGTTTGATACATGCATGACATCCTAATTAGGTCTAAACATATCTCAGACTGTGAGTCATAGCCTACAGTCTCTCTCATGATAGAGGTCTGTATAAATGTTAAATGGTCACATTCATTTAGGACTTTTCTACATTTCAAGGCTTTTAAATCAAGGAACCCATCACTCATTAACACACATTCATACAAGAGTGTATTGCCCATGGACACACAGCAGCGTTCACCAATGGGAGCTGCTTTCACACGTACGGGTCAGTCCGCTCAACCAATTATGTTGATGACAGGAGCAGGATTCAAGCTGCCAACCTTCAGCTCAGAGGCACACACTCAACCACCTGAGATACTGTCTGTGTGAGACAAAAGCACAGAATGTCTGTGGACAAACAGTGATTTATCCAAGTGATAAAATAGTTTCCCTTCCCACGTGCGTGCTCGTAAGTGAAAACCACCACAAGCAGACACATCCGAGCAGGAACACGTTTCTGCACTTGTCGGCACCAATCGTGCAGCAGTGGAAGAGGGGGCAGTGAGAGGACACAGACTCCACTAGGAGATACAGAGGCGCTCACACTGGAGCACTACGCACATCACAATGATAATAATGATGCATTGGTTTTTAGCGCTTTTCGGGACACTCAAATACGCTTCACATGCTTCAAATGATTCGTTCACTCCATACACGGTGGTGATAAACTACTATTGCAGCCACAATTGCCCTCAAGCACACTGACAGAAGCGAGGTAACCAGTATGTGCCATCGGCCCCCTCTGACCACCACAAGATTCAAGACCACCAGCCGCTAACACACACACCAGACTCATTCTAGTCAATGTGGGTGAAGTGTCTTGCCTCAGGACACAGAAACAGTTAAGTACTTTATCTGGTGTTCACAGAGGTCTCCCATCACATGTATGAAACTTCTACATTTACTTTATGTCTTGAATACTATGTTGTCTTTCATCACGTCATTTCTGGATAAAAAACTAGTGACATACTGAATAGTAAAGACTTGATATAATAATATGATATATATAAGAACAAAATCAAATACAGTAGTGTCTAATATATTGATCGCAATACAGTACATCGCCCATAAAGCGCTTTGATTCCAGAACAGATGAAGTTAGAAACTACTTCAAAAACTTGCCACTAACCGTACCTCTTTGTAGACCTAACATTGTTTTTCAATTTCCAATATAAATAATCTAAACCTAAAGAAAAAAGGTTTAGCCTTTAAAATAGTTTTGTTTCTTTCTAAGCACCGAGTCTGCCTCTCACTTGCTGTCTTTCCTTAATGTGCTTTTTTTTGCACAAGAGGGAAAAGCCTGGTCCCACGGCTGGGTCACTCATCAAACATTTACTTTGCATGCAGAGTGGGCTGAGGGCTGGGTACAAGTGGCAGCAGAGACTGAGGACGATCCGGGACAGGGCACAAGCACGGGACACGGGGAACAGAAGGAGCATTGTGAGGCTTTTTGAGGCGCATGTGGGGTCAGGAGTTTGCCACAATAGCAGAGGGCCAAAGAACACAGTAAGATGAGATGGGTAAAGAAAGAGTATAGTCTTCATACTCTAGCTGTACAAACTGAGGAGGGCTCAGGGGCCAAAGGGCCGCAACTAAAGAGGACACCATAGGTAATATATAACTATACATAGTGGCATTAACTACGTACCTCTACGTAACTTGATGTAACTGTTTTGTTTTTTTAGATGATCCTTAGTGTTGGCGAAGGAATGTGATCTAGTTATTTAGTACATTTGAAATCTAAAGATTATTCTAAAAATGTGTTATACATATGTCAGTAATGCACTTCAGTGTTCAGCCTTGACTTACAGCTATATTATAATTTCTATTATCATTAATATTATTATTATTATTTTAACCGCTCAATATATCAAAACCTTGCCAGGTTGTATAAAGAATGATGTGAGCTTCCAGAAGCCATAACCTACTGCAGAGCACTTTGGCTCTCCAATGAGTGGAAATACCAGTTCTATACGACTTGAAAGTGGGTTAGTCCAAGTGGGTTGAGTGAACGAAAACTAAACTTTATTCCACCAGTGAACATCAGAGGTAATCCATCTTATAATTAGGCCAGAAAAACCCAGGACACCTTCTGTGGTCATGTCAGACACATTTTTCACTGAGGAGAAAAAAATACACTCCAGCTTTGTCCTTTTGACTTTGTTAGATTCTATTACAACATATTTTTATCCAGTCTGGTTTGAGATCTGTTATGAAGAAACACACATTATACAATTTTTTTTTTTTTAGCTTTTCTCATGTTACAGCTGGGGGTGGGCGATATACATCATAGATGATAATATTGCAAAAGTTAATTTGAACATATGCTTTTTTGCATAATCATCAATATATATATATTTTCATATCTCCAATACATAGATTTAAATTGGAGCAGGCAAAAAGGCCATTTGTCAAATGCGTGATTTGTAATGTTAATATATTTGTGTGGATGTTTTGCGTATGTTATGTGTGAAGCACTTTACAAATAAAAAGCTGCTATTTTGATCCACACTGTCTCTATCTATCCCCTGGCCATCAGTACGCTTTTTACCACAAATAATGTATTTTGTCTGTCCCAACAGAAAGAGTCTCAAGTAACATTTAACAAAACTCACTTTTCTGTCTGTAAAAGCTGAGCTAAAAATGTGACAAAAGCCAAAAATTAATGTTTGTTAAGACTAGTGATGGAACAACAGTAGATTAAATCATAGTTATGTTTGGTTATGTTAGGTACCTAAGCTTTAAAACAAATATGTATATTTTGTGTAATTACTGGAACAAGCTGACATGAAGGATGGCATTGATAATTCCAGATTGTGCTCTGAGTCTGGGGATGAGACTCTGAGACTCTCTCTCGACGGGCCACGCTCGGTCTCGTCTGGCCGGCTTTCACACTCCGCAAGTCTTATTGTTCCAGCTGTCAATCACCGGGCAGCAGAGGAGTGCTCCCCTCCGAGGTGCGTTCAAGGACGATGGGACGTCAACATGTCGTCTAATGGCTTTGACCTACACTTAATAAGCCTGTATGTGCCATCGTCAAGAGACACTTTGTGAAACATACAGTACGTATGACACTCCTACATCTGCAACATGCACTATGAAACTCATGGTCTTCATTTGGAACAGATATGTCATGTTTAGCTTTAGTCAGAGGTTTTGTTCTTGATTTGGTCAAATATTTAGTCAATATTGTTGTTGTTGTTGTCATTGTATTGTAATTGTGATAAATAATCTGAAGGTTTCATGAAACAGCTACAGTTGTGTTGCGTTGTTTATGGTTTGTTTATGGCTTGTCTCTTGATGCCTGCTCTCTCTAACAAGTATGCAAAATATGAAATGTTTTCTAAAAAAATACAGCCTGCATGTTGTTGAGTGGTTTGTCCACATAATTGTTCAAATTCTTCTTCCACAATAGACCTACTACGTTTGTTGGGATGTGTATTATTTATGAAAAAAGTTGGATACCGGAACTGTAAGACAAGAAAACTTTTGTTAATTGACTGTGATGATTATAATTTGGAAGTCTCCACCGTCCTTTTTTTCATATTGATTCAAAAACATAATAAATTGTATACTTTGGCCAACTCAAAAAATTCAGACACATCATTATTGCAAATGAACCTAAATCGTTCATGTCGATTCAAGATCATTCGTTAATGAATTTCAGTAGACCAAAAAACCTTATGAATGCATTTGAAAACAAAACAAGCAGCATTTGCAAATAATGTGACCAATGATGAGGGGGAAACGCAGAGACCTTTCAGCCTTCTCTTCCCCCAGAGAGCGAGACAACAAGCTCTCAAATGAAGCCACGAGAGCTGTACGGCGGCCATTACACTGAGCATTATTGACATCTGCATCTCGTTACACCAACATTACGCCAATTACAGCAACCTCCAACAGCTTTCAATTGTGCCAAAATGAGCCATTGTGGAGATTCTTTTTCAAAGCACAGTTGAATGTGCTAATTGTAAAAGGGATAGCTTCAAATGATCTATTAACAAGGATGTGCAGTCAGGTCCATGTGGGACATTTTTCATCATGTTGCTCCATAAGTACACCTCAATCGATGTGAATTTAAACTATCAATATAGCATAAATGTGCTGTATAAAGTTTAATAACTGAAGGGTATCAGCTAGGGCTGCAAGTTAATCGGTGAATCGCAACTAATCAATTATTGAAATAGCTGTCAAGTAATATAGTAATTGTAAATGTGGAGCCATCTGCAGGTGAAAGATCTCTGAAACAAAGCTACGCAAGACATGGTTATATACGCAGTAACAACGTTCCCAATCACAACTATGCAGACATCACTCAGGAAAAACAATGTCCTCCAGCTAAACTCATACAAAACTGAACTGAAACAGGAAAATATCCATATAAATCAACTCAAATCAGTAACATCAGCAGCTTTATACCACCTGAAAACATTGCCAGGATAAAAAAAATAGCGTCTATAGCAGACTTAGAGATTCTTATCCATTCTTTTGTCTCCAGTTGGACTGCTGTAATGGCCTGCTGACTTGGTTCTATGAACCAGCTGTAAAACAGCTGTGAAGTCCTGATTTGCAAATGTATTCTAATGTGGTTTTACAACAAATGGCAAATACAATGAATCTGAACCTGAATGAAAGTCCTGTGCTCAGGTGGCTTCCTGTGGCTCAGAGAATAGAGAAAAGCAGCTCAGCTTGTGTACTAGTGAGAAAATTGTACACTTGAGACTTGGCCTTGCACGCCATGCCGTACATCTGTGTCATGTTAGAGCCATATGAACTAACTCGGACCATGAGGAGCACAGGGACTGGCCTCCTGCTGGTGCCCAGAGTGCCCAGAGTCAGGACTAAACATGAGGAGGCAGCATTTTAGATTCATGTAGCTAAAATCTGTAACCGTCTTCCTGAAAATGAGGGACAGGCTTCTACTCGAACGTTCAAATCCGGGTGGAAAAAACTTTTGTTTAGTTGTGCTACAAATGATCGATGGCATCTTCATTCTATTGAATTCACTGTGATTTTTATGTTGATGCAAAGTATGTATTTTTTGTTTCTTGTGTTTTTAAGCACATATAGTTTCCTTGTGTATGGACTGGCTACACCACATTTCTCATTTCCTCTTTCAAACATGCCATACCCCTCCCCCCTGAGCACTAATACAAATATGACCCTGTGCCATTGTGAATTGAGAAATCTGACTCCATTGTTTTTTGAAATAGCACCACAACTGGTGAACTGCATCAGTAATAAGTGTTCAAGAGCTACATGTGTCCCAGGCAGAAAAACAGTGTGATTGTATTTGTAATGACTTTGTTAGACCACTAAGAGTACATAATATATCATGTTCCTTTAGTCAAAGTTCAATTGTAGGTACACTCTCATATGCAAATTTGAACCAATTTGGGCTCTTCCTTTCTTTACCATAAATAAATACGTACATAACGTAATGCTCAGTGCTTGTAAGAACAGCTACATGGGGAAAGGTAGACGCGAGGATGGGGGATGGGGGACTAGGGCATACAACAAGGGCGATATGGCACTGTGAAATTACACTCAGAGAGGAGTAGATTTTGGTGGTAAAAATGGCACACACAAAAAATGGGCTCCAAAAAGGGTAAGTATTAAATGTGAACGAAAATAGGTGTCATTCTAAGAGGACATATCGTTCTATAATGACAATGAAATAGAGGACTATTGCATAACTGTTCTTCGACATAAGGCCTGAAGAAAAATGAGTTGTCACACTTCGAGGTTTAAGAATGAGGTAAGTCAGGGCCATTATGTAACCAGCAGACGTATGACCCTAAATGCGACGACATTAATGGGGCTCTGTCATCTAATCAATCCCATGTCTCTTGGATTGGCCAATTTCTCATTAAGGCACGATGCTGCTCACTTTCGCTTCCATATTGTTAAATCCAATGCAATCCACATTATTTGTATCTCAGTTTCCAAAGAGCTGCTCAAACATTAACAATACATTTCCTCATTAATCTGTCAAATAAAATGTAAAAACAAAACCAACAAAAGAAAATAAACATAGCCTTGATAAATGAAGACAACAGAGGACCAGATAACTCAAGCAGTGTTAAACCCGTGTTTGAATATGGGTGAACCGCCACAGAGACTGCCCCGTCCTCCCGGGTTTTAAATGTCGTCTAGAGCGAGCCCTTGGACCTCAGAGTACGAGCCGATGATTTTGTCGTTTCAAAATGTTTGACGTCACTGACATCTATTTGCTTTTAAAATTGGGATGATAAGGGTTTGAATCCCTGATTATTGATGGACTACAATGCAATGCAAAAAGCACTTCTTATTGAAGGACTTGGTTTGTGAGAGGAGCCAGAGAAAGGAGCTCACGAACAGAGACGGTTAAAAAGCACATACATAAATGTAATTATGTACCTTTTTTTTTTAAACTGCTTGCCTCTCAGTTGTGACAGGTTTTCATAAAAGGCACATTACTGGGCTTTTTTATTCAGAGTCATATCTAAGCTTCTTCCAAATTTACCTTACTAGTTACACTGTGAAAGGTATTGATTAAAATTGAAGAGAAATTCCTTTTGTTTTGAGTGTATGTATGTGTATGTGACAATTCTAAACTTGAACATATGCAAAGTATTGGCCAAAAAAACATAAAACAGTAGAGCTTAAGGAGTGCTACCCCGAAACATTGCTGTAATTATAGCAAAATGAGATTTCACAAATGATTTACTCATAAAATCTGAATACTTTTTCAAGCCTCATTTTGTAGGGGTATTTTCTTTACGTGTTTTTATAATGAAATCCTGTATCTTGAAATGTTATATACAGCCCCTGTATCTTAACAATTCCTGTCATAACAGGTCAACTATTTGAGATACAGAACTCATCTTTAGTGGGGCATTTGGAAAGATGTTTTATTTGCAAATAGAATGGATTTTTTTTGCTGTGGCGTTACATTGTGTAACTATTTAAGGAATCTTGTCTTCTCCTTTACTGTTTTTTATGACTTATGTGCATGTGAAGCACTTAGGGCAGCAGGTGTTAAAAAATATGCAACGTTGAAATTGGAAATAACAATGACATTCATTTAGAGGGACGTAGGGCAAAATATCCAAACAACCTTTCCTCATTGTTTGTCCTTTGACACTGCACTTTCCAAATCCCACTTTATAGTTTACTTATATTTTCTTTAGATTTCCATCATAATCCTCAGCCCCTTACCAGGTATGTGCCACGGTGAACCTCCTCCGCTGCCTGATGCTCTTGTTCACCATGAGCTTGCGGAAGAGCCTGGGTGAGCTCCGGGGTGACAGCTTGGGAGACGTGGCCCCCCTCTTGCCCCCCATCACCCCGGGCACCCTGGGCGGCTCCAGCTCCAGGTGCATGTGCTCTTTGAAGGTACGGATGCAGGAGTCCATGTCCATCACGCTCAGCTCGTTCGAAGACATGGCCGGACCTCGACACCTTCCCGTCTTGTCTTCCCTCTCCAACGGTTCCCCTCACAAAACAGACCTGGATGTCTGTAATTGCTATGAAACCTGATTTTAAGAATGAGCCACCTTTGTAAAATTGTCCCCTTAAGGCTTTTCTTTCTTGCTCCCCATTATTTGGGAGGGAATGTTGTGAAAAAGCTTGGGAAACTGCTGCTGCATCAACCACTGCTTGCCAAAAGCTTAAGCATCAACCTTTTTAAAAATCTTTGAACAAAAAGCTGCCTTTCCTGTAGCGTTTGCAAAGTCGTCTTCTTAAGGATTGTGTTTTCCGTTCTCCATTTGTCTGAATGTCACAAAAATCTTGGAAAACTGTTTGTCCCTTGTCATGCATCAACCACTGCTTGAATTGACATATTTTCGTTGCTGAGGTCGAGTTCGAATGTTGATAGTCCTCTCCTCTTCGCTTGCCAACCGGTGATCTACCTTTTCTGAAGTTGTCTCCTTAAGGCTTTGCTTTTTCACTCCCCATTTTCCTTTATGAAAAATTGACAAGGTTTGAAAACTGCTCTTCCCTGGCCATGCATCAGCCACTGCTTGTCTTGACAGCTTTCCGTTCCAATCTGACAAAATGTGTTCCCTCTCTCTTCTTTCCTCCGAGGCACTCCGGCAAAACGTCTTTAAATCCGCGCTGCAAAATGATTCTCCTTTTGCCGGAGCTCAGAAGCAGGCAACGCTACGGTTCATTCACAATAAACACAGGCAGAGCGGAGCAGGCACGCAGCCAGTCCATGACACGCCTCTCTGCCTCGCCATTGGCTGGACTGTATGACAACAGCTTCAACGAGGCAGTAACCGGTTGTCAGCACTGTTTTGATTATTTATTTGTCTATGGAGGGGTTTAAGCAGGGGGATTTGTGGTAATGCTGAGGATGATGTTGTAATATTTTGGTGCGGCAGAAGAGCAGAGCAGAGGTGAAGTAACAGCAGGCAATTTGGTGGCGGAGGGAAATACGGAACCGACAGTTAAATATAGAGAAGCCAGTGTTGAAGGAGGTGAGGGGTGGGGGAAAATACATGATAATATCTGTAATAGTAATATATCTCAGACTCATTACATGCAAAGTGAGACAACAAGATATAGTTATAATGCTGATAATAGGCTCACAGCCAAAATCTACATGCAAGATTTACGTACATAACAATTACAATAACATTTTGGAAATCCTGTTGGTTTAACAAGAGTTTAAGTACAGTAAAACAACTTCAAGAAAGTTCCATTTACACATTTTACACACATTAAAGAACAGTTATAATGTATAGTATTCAAACCATGGGTGCATCCAAAACAGTTGAACAAATGTTAATGCTAAGATTAGATTAGTTACATTTCTATCTTTTTTCAAATCTTTGTCCAAATTTTGAGATATGAAAAATTATAATAGACTATGCATATAGCCTTTATCACCCAAGACATTTTTTGTCATCATACAATCCACACTTATTTTAAAAACCACAACACATGACTGGCCTGAACAAAAGAGAAATAAGAGCAACCCAACCGTGATATTAATTCAGTATGGTACGATAAAAATTGATGGACAAGTCATTCCACGTTCACAAAGGGCTCCAGTGTGCTCACATAAAAGAGAGCGTCCAGAGGATTGGCACACGCACAGGGCCAGGGGAGACCGGCTCTGGGACTTTGGATGGTGAGTCATAGACCGTTTGTGTAAAGCCAATGCCACGTACGCTGCCTTTTGAAGCGGGTGCAGAGAAAAGAGAGAGTTCAGAGAAATAGGTTACCCTATGTGGGATTGGTGGCTGGATGGAGGCCCGTTGACGTGATTAGTGTTGGCTCATGTGCAGGGTAATTCGAATAATGCAGTAAGTACAGGCCACGGTAAAATAGATAGACCACAGACCGTAGAGGGAGTGCACTAACCGAGTGATGACGTCATAGCATTTGCCTTATTGCGGAAGAAGCCGATTAGAGCTAACTCAAATGGGCCCCATGATCGGGAATCTGGAGCCAAATGATGGAGCTAACGATCTCACAATCATAGATCAATCAGGACGCTGGTCTGTTCCCGCTTGAGCTACTCTCTCGCCGAATTTGAATTTGTGCATTCATATTTGCCCAATCAGATAAATTTTATTCTTGTTACATGTGGGAATCAATCAAACACAACATTTTAATTTTAGAATTGCTTTGCTTAAAGGAGCAATATGTAATATTTGCATGTAAAGTCATCATTAAATGGCCCCAATACTTCAAAAGGCATTATTAAATCATGCTCTTTT
>JAPMNZ010863676.1:0-10462 GCA_029875035.1 Pomatoschistus microps
TATATATATATATATATATGTGTATAAAAAACATTATCAATAACATAACAAATCCCTGAAAACATCTTAAACGTGTGGTTCTGTAGCATTGGTAGGTAGCATCGAAGTGGTTTTCACAAGTTTAACTATAGAAGACACCAACTTTACTATGTTGACTTGTTCACTCATTATTGCTTTTCTTTATAGTAAAAATATTTTCCTTCATTTGCAAATATATTGTGAACTATAGGCACAGTCTTTATAAACTCCAAACATGGGTTATTACAACGCTAATGTAGACACGGACACTCCCAGTCAACAGGACACAACTTCAATGACATCTGCCTACAGCTTTTATAAATCTCGTTTTTTTTTTTTTCTTCTATCTAGTACATACGACTCTGACTTTACTAAAATACCTACAAATACATCATTATAAATATAAAGATCTGTTATTTCTGATATGTATCTTTAGACAACAATGGAATTCTTAGGTCAATATCATCTCACCAACTTCACATTAGTCTGTATTACTTCTTACATTTCTTCTTCCTCTATTGATGTAATGTTTTGATTATTTGAATTTACAAGTGGAAGTCATTCGAATGATTGTGATGTGTTTATACTGGTGCATTGGTCATTAAGTCTTATGTCGAAATACCTGATTTTAACAGCTTTTATGACAAAATGAAATGACCTGATCGAGGTGAGACAGGCAGTGGTTGCAAACTGTATAGTGCATAGTCAGGTTATTTTTTTGCTACGTAAGTTTTTGCTAATTGATTTGAAATGCACAACTTAACCTCATTGTCTTTCCAAACACACGTGGCCTCTCTCGATTTTACTTTAAAGGGTTCAAATGTGTGCAGTTCGGTCTTTTCCAGTCTGGTCTTAAGCGATTGCATTTTCCAGTGGTTCTTTCTCATCGGCGGATGCGTGGCCCGCCCCCTGCGCTGCAGCTAACTCCTCGTTCTTCTTGAGCTCTCTCTGGTATTTGGCCATGATAGCAGCGTAGGCACAGCCGTACACTGCGGCTGCAAGCATCATGAGACACACAATCCCACATACCACTCCAGTTATGATCACTGTAGCAATAGCGTGCCGCAAGTTGACAGGTCTTTGTCTTTGCTTGGGTTCGCACTCGGGCAGGCTTCCTCCTCCCCCACCGCCTCCGCCATCTCCCCCGGCGGAGTGGTGGGTGTGGCCGGATCCTGAGGGGTGATTGCCGTGGGCGTGGCCTCGGTGCAGCCTGTCTGTCTCCAAGTGGTGGATGTTGGCGAAAAGGTAGTGATAACTTGTGGTCATGCAGCTATGGAAGATCTGATACGGAATCTTCTGCAGATCTCTGTTCTTCATGTCGTCAGGTTGAGTGCAAAGAACCTCATCTATTCCGCCACCTAAATGAAAAAGTGTGCAATTGTAATAATGCAGTTATAGAATTTTACAAATAGTAATATTGCACTACAGCTATCATTATTGTTCTTAATTTGTTAACGGTTCCCTTCCCTCAATCTGCTCCATTTTAAGTCATTGCAGCAGAAACATTCTCCAGGATACAAGGTCCACACAACACCTGTGACATTATATTTTCCCGCTTTATATCATTCTGAATGTCATGTATTTTTTGTCTTAATTTAAGAGGTTGACATAGGCTGCCATGGCATGCTATACATCATCAAGAAAATAATAACATTAATTGGTTTCTAAACATTAACCCACAAAAGGCAAACAAGTAATAAGATCAACCTCCTTACATTTAGTCCAGAACATGCACACAAAGAAAACAATGAATATCTTGGTAAAACATGAATAACCTACAAACACATTTCTTCCAAACACCCTGCTGTGCTCTGATCCACTTCTTATGCATTTCCTTATATTGATAAACCTTTGCTAACAGTTCTTTAATCACATCTGCAACATTATAGTTTAGTTGTTTTGATCAACATCATCTGTATGTTCCTTCTCTAGTAACATCAGTGATGGACTTGTGATACTAATTATAAACATAAGTAGGCCTACATGTATGCAGATTTTGAAGCAAACTGAGGAAAGTATCTCCCATCATTTGGCTCATGATGTGGGCTGTACAATGTCCCGTGACAATGTACTAACTAAGAGAATCCACTTTTTTATAGACAATGCACTAATCCTGTTGCATATAATCACTTTCTATAATGAGCTTCATGTACGATACCATCAAACACGCGTCAGCTGAATCCCTGGGGTCAAATGATGGAAATGAGGACTGCATGAGCTGCCCCGCACAGTTGGAAAATCTCCTCTTTGTTACAGCAGATGAAGCCTATTGCTGCAGCGAGAACCTCCTTGCTGCCTCTTTGATTTACCCGTAGCTCTGCATTTGATACCCATCCTTGTATCTGGATGCATTGTTCTGTTTTCCAGTAATTAGAATTTTTAGCCGCCATATCAAACTAAGCAGGCATGTGGGAGGGCAACCAACCAACTCTATGTGAGCTGTGAACCTAGCTTTGACTGAGCAGTGGGTATTTTGTTATCTAATGCATGCTGGGACTGGAGCGGCATAGAAATGAAAGTGGATGGGAATTTAACTCCTAATCCTTCTTACACACTCCCTCACTTGGGTTGGACTCACCAGTCGAGATGGATGAGCTTAAACCGGCCCAAGGCAGTACATGTACTTGCCATTTGCAGTAGCATTCAAACATGAAGCAGAGGCTTGATATGGATGTTCTTTGTGATCCATTCTTTATCTCTTATGATCAGATAATACCCATACCCAAATCCAAACAAAAACTCATGTCCTTCAAAGGTTTGTTGCACATTTGTTAGGACAAAGGTTAGCTATAACATGGGCCAAAACGTTAAAAGAATAGGGATAATGTGTAAGTTTTATACAGTGTTATTTCAGATAGTTCTCATCTTACATTGGTGGCCACTCCATTTGCTACTGAGACAATTGAAAAAGTCTGTTATGTTGTTTTTGTTCTGTTGATCAACATCAGTACATGCTTTACTTCTCTTTAATGTCTGATTTACAGGTTTTCAAATGAGTATGACAATCATGCAAAGTCCATATGAAAGTTACTGCCATGTATTGACTGTGAACTTTGTTGAGCTAAAACGAGACTGACCTTTGAAGAGGTAAGTCTCGAGCCAGAGCTTGAGGCCTATGAGCTGGCAGTCACACCTCCAGGGGTTTCCTCTGAGCGTGATACTGTTGATGTGCTCCAGGTTGTCCAGCAGGGAACGCTCCAGTCTGCTGAAGCGGTTATGGGCCAGGCCCAGGTGGCTCACGTTTCTCAGGCCTTCCCCAATGGCACTGGGCAAACTGCCCAAACTAGAAGCAATAGATGTAAATTATAATGAGTCATTGAATCCATACGTTCTAAGGCAGTCACAATATAATTTACTATGAAATAAGTTTAGTATACACTCATGGAAATTATGTTTTTCCAGAGAGTGTGAGATTATCAAACATATGCATCAATATAGAGCCAACTTGTCTCCCAATCCAACCCAAATCATAGTTTGAGAACAACATATAGACGTTAAACAAATATTATTGAATATTGATCAGCGTCTTGAATACCTGTTGTGTGATAGGTCCAGGTGTGACAGTGATCGCACAGGACCCAGTAGCCTCTTTTCCAGTTCTCTTAGGTTGTTATTGGACAAAGTTAGTCGCTGCAGGGTCCTCAGACCCAGAAGTGCTGTCTGGGAAATTGTTGATATGGAATTGTTTGAGAGATCCAGAATTCTGACGAGGGGAATGTCACGAAACGCCATGGATCCCAGTCCTCGAATATGGTTGTCCTGCAGATACAGTTCTTGTGTGTCTGGGTGGAGGTTCTTGGGAATTTCGTAGAGCCCTCGTCCACGGCAGTCCACTGCTTTGGTATTGCTGTTGCAAGTGCATTGTTTGGGGCAGGCGTGAGAGGGAGTGAGGAGGAGGGGAAGGAGGGTCCATATCACTGCCACTGTAGAGAAAAAAGACGTTTTAGTTTTCTTGGTTCAATACTGGTTCAATATATGTCCCACTCAAAAGAAAAACACATTCTATAATAATACGCTCTTCAATGATTACTATATCTAATCTAAACTGAATCTAAACACACAGATGCTCATATTGATCACATCGTTTTATGAGAAGTGCATTGGTACATATAATTACAACTCGCCTGTCATACTGAGATTGAAAAAAAAAAAGAAAGGTTGTGCTAAGTACAAGTTAGAATAATGGGCACATGCATCATTTACTGCCATTTTGATTGCTTCCTTCGTTTCTCATTCATATTCTATTAATACCTAATAAATGCCATTATGCAAACTTCTAGTTCCTCCCACCCTCGTTCAACAGTGGTGACCCGAGAGAGAGACTGGGCCCCCTCACCTACTCTCCACCCACACATAGATCCATATACAGCAGATACCAGTGTCTGATAGACTTTGAGATGTCTATTCCATCTGGAACATTACAGTCATATTTTTAGCATTGCCTGGGCTAGCCTCAGGCTCATTGAACTGCAGCTAAGCCCGAGAATGCAGCCAGCCTCGACGTCCAAGATAGAAATATAATATTATGTTTTTAGCTGACCTTTAAGAACTACAAAAACTTTATTATCAGAACATTATTTCAGAACATATTGCTATAACATTTTTAATGGTAAATCTAAAATAATCATGAAAAGGAGTTGTCATGTATAAGGTCATTGTCCAGAAAGGTCAAAATGCTCAGGCGCAGTTACTTATGGATTTGATTGTGATACAAGTATTTTTGTCTGTTCTTTTATAGGTGTTGGTTTGGGTTTTATTATCCCAGAAAAAAATATTTTTCCTCTATATATTGCGTACGTTTCTTGTCACATTTCCACCCTCAATCAATTATTCCCTTTTTGAGCTGGTACAAAGAGTGTAGTTGCTTGAGGGCCATATTAGGCTGTTACTTACCTAATGATATGATATGAAGGTGCATGGATAGTATGTTCTGAAGTTACAGGTGTACTTATTGTCATTTATGGTTTGTAATTATAAGATGATATTCAAAATGGGAAGTATTTTTTTTATTTGTTAGAAGAAAACCCACAGACCATGGTTGACTACAGATAATATGTGCGGCAGTGTAAAGCCGTCTGTTCATCTCCATCTTTATAACCTAATGAGAATACATGTAATCAAGTCTGTCAGCACATATGTGTATTCAAAACCAACATACAAACCATACCTTCATAAAACACAACATTAACAGGGCATCAGTGTATTGGAGCGTGGTAACAGCCGCTCCAGAATGAGGTCAACACAAGCGAATAGCTTTTTCACTGTTGTGTCCCTTCAGCACAACACAGTCAAGCTTGTCAAAATGCCCAAATAAATTATGTAAATCCAGATTAGTGCCTATAGTGGTGAAGGTGTTGCAAAGTGGGACGTCTCTTCACATTTAAGTAGTAGACACGTGAGATGTACTACATTACATATTTAGTGGGTTAAAGCGGTAAATTGTTACTTCATTGTTTCCTAGTTACACAACAACTCAGCCTTCATACATGGTCACACATGTACAACACACACTATACTTCACATGCCTGGTGACTTACCTCTCATAACTGCCAATCTTAGGGCGAGAAGCTTAAGCCCGATGTCGTCTCAACTTCCTTTTGTGAATTTCTGTTGTTCTTGTAATGTGGCAATCCATTAGGTGTTCAAGGATGTTACCTCTGAAACGCTCTTAGGATCTTCACCCCAGCTCAGGCACCCATGTAGTAACCCCATTGGACTGCCCAGGTCAGAAGGCATGGAGCATGATCCAGCCAAGCCAAGCAGGCAGTCTGAAATGACTGGAGTTAAAGCAGCGCTGGCTCTCTCTCTCTCTCTCTCTCTTTCCCTCTCTCACTCCTCACACTGAGCCTATTATCATTTCTTATTGAAATTCACTACCTTTTGATGTCTACCTTAAAGCTATACATTGTCCCAAGTGTAAAGCATGGGTTTGCGCTTCCGAAGTGACATTCCCCAGTGGACAGCTGAACCCCTAAATCTCTCTCACTCACATCCTCACATAGAAGATCTCCTATTTCTGTTGCAGAGTTAAACAAGACAAATATAGATTGGATAGCAGCTTGTCAACACAAATGGTTAAATGCTTGGACGGGCAATGCAGCAGCAAACACAGTTTTGCCAGCGTGCCATGTTGCTGTGGCATGCAGTGATTATGCACAAGCCATGGGCAAAGGAGGAAGGGGGAGGGGGTGGTAAGGGTGCTCAGCAATACACCACGCACCAATGCACAAAAACACACACACACAAACGTACGGAGGCACTAAGCTGTTGCAGGCAATGTGCGTTAGAGGTTTGTGGTAAATGCACTGTCAGTTTTTATGAGCTGACGGGTCACTTGAAGGAGAGGCACCCAAAAGGATGGAGGGAAAGATTAATGATTGAATTATATCAGCGGTGAATATGATCATGTTGTCACACTGACCTTGTTGTGTCCTTCTGATGGAGCCTATTATTCTAATGTATATTCTGTAAAGCCCTTTTGTATTAAATTGATTTGCTTTTGTTGCAGTTGCAGCAAACAAGCTTTTGTTTTGAAAACACTAACCCAGAACAATTACCTTGTTATTTGCACTTCTCCCTACTGCTATTACTTAATGTGTAAAATTATATAATGTCATGTTGCTGATGAGCTGTCTCCAGATAACAAAGGGAATATATGAATCTAATATGTTCCTTCTATGACACAAATAATGTGACATTAAACATTGATCATTTTCAGTAGAAAAGGAATATATTACATCAAACTACATTATATTATTAAACATTTTTATTAATTTGATTTAAATGTATTAATGTTTGCACAATACAATTTTTTGTTTCAATACACAGACTAGAATACTCAGAACATCTGTGACTGTATTAAAAACACAAGAAAGCTGAAGTATTTGTCTCAGTAAGAGATTTGTGATTTATTGCTCTTAAAATATGGATTGTCCTCCTCTGACTGCATCCATTGCACACCCACAGTGCATGACTAACTCCCATTGTTTTGTCAATATATCACTTTAATACTTCAAGGTTATAGACGTGCATACAAAAAGACACATTTTACATTTACCTTGTGCTTCATAAGTCCATCATTGTAAATCATGCTTATTAAAAGAAAGTCAATTAAACACATTCAAATCCATCACAATGAGATTTTGAACTTTGAAAGGATTTGCTTTGTCTGTTGAGTCACATTTGGTGCAACAGTATTCTTCAAGTGTGAATGTAAAGGTCATGTTGAGGACTGCGGGCGGTTCTCAGCCTTCTGCTCCGCTCTCCCTCCAAATGTTGTGCGTTCTCTGACACGGACCAGCCCTGTGTTCTTCAGAGCTGTCCGAGGCTCACTGCACATCAGCACAAATCACAGCATTCCTCTATGAGGGGTCAGTGCAGCCTCCTGTGGGCTGCTGTTGTCTGAGGAGGATGCTCAGACTGTTTGGTCAGCCCACACTCTTAAGTATAAAGTTTAGTTTGTACGCATAAGATTCTGCAGTAAACCCTCTGTGGCTGTGTAGGTTTATATCTATCATTGTGAGTCTAATGCTTTGTCCAGAACATCGTTTGGTCTTGATGCTATCAAGTGGGTTTAAAACACAGACTTTTAATTCCTGCTTTTGGATTCAGTTTATGACATATATTTCCATGTTCTAGGGAAATTAAATGTTCCCTATAGATCTCTAAATACTAGGGCATTAAAATGAGCTTTAGCCCTTTTGTTTTAATCTCAACTCTCCTGAGCCCGCCGCTCCGCCGGACTTATTCTTCATAATCTGCAAAAGCACCATCAAATAACTGACTGTGGACTGCTGGGATTTACAAGAAATGCATCATTTGGGATACAGATACAGAATTATCACTTGAATTAATAAATCATGCCATAATAATTCTGATAAATACATGTAGATGTTTCAAGATTATCTTGTTCTATCAATAATTGTGATTAATTGTAAATATACAAGGATGATTTCGTTTGATTTCAGCCTCTATTTGATATAATTTCAAAATATCTGTTGTATTTAATCCAGACTTCCAAAACTCTTTGTTTATCAGGCGTTCATGTCACATAAAGTCAAGTATTAGACACTAACAATAAAACAATGTCATTGAAAACATTGAGAATAATAATCATTACATGTGGTTATAATAACTGTATCGCTAAAATGGCCTCGTCAAAAATGTAGAAAACATTGAACAGAGCGTGAGAAATACACAGGAGTAATAACAAATAATTAAACTTGGACCACACCTCCAAATAAATCAATAAACACCCTCAAACAATTAAATTCTGCGCGCCACAGTGGCCTCTTATCACCAGTAATGTAGGATTCCATCAGGATCAAGGATCTTCAAGGTCGTTCCTCATTTCCCTATCCCTTGTTTTTTTGCAAAGACTGATCCTTTGCAAATTGCTAATGCTCAGTTCCACAGCATTTAAGGAGACGAGGCATTTGAACATGTCTTTTGTTTTTGATCTTGATGGTATTTGGCTGCGTTCGGCACCAGTAATGGCCTTCACGTGGGTCGAGTATAGTAGAGCATCTGATGGAACGCCTTTTGGATCCTTCAGCTCAGCACTAGTGTCGCTTTTTGGGTCTTCCACTTGACTTTTCTGTGCCATAGAACTCAGGATCATTAAATACATTCCATAATGAATATAGTTCAACAACCAGACCATGTTCAAAAGGGAACGTCTTTTCACCCTGTGCCATCAGAAAATGTGATTGCCGTTTCAGTTTAATTGCCATTTGAAAATGCATTGGTTGGTGAATTGTGTTTTATAGCATAATTCTACATGGAAGCTTGTTAAGATTCAGCCATGCAAATGATTTGTTTTGCCATTTTTCAAGTGGTCTTTGTATCATTGTGACTATTTATTGCATATTGAACCATCCCTAAAAACCCTGATCAATCGTCATCCATAACATTATCTGCAAATAGAACACTGTCCCAATGGCTTCATTGTAGCGACCAGCTCTGACTATAAAAATAGATTTTCATTGCATGCGTTTCCAATGCAGTTGCCCATGCCTCCTTATTTATAATTGTCTGGTTGTTCCATGTGAGTGAGGAGGCGCTGGCTGCAGAGAGGAGCTGGCAAATCCTCTGACAGGATAATCTGCACCTGCTCCCCTGGGCTCCGGCTAAAACAGAACCCCACTGCCTTTAACAATAACAAGCACAACAAACCCATAATTATTTAGTTCCTCCAAGTACAGAATAAGAAAGCTTGTGTCCATGTTTGCCTTGGGACCAGCCCCTTGTTTTATGCCTGGGCCTCACAACAGACATTTGATCACACAATTATTATTATCATGGAAACGAATACATCTAGTATTTGATGTATTGTAATGTACATTTGCTGTAATTGGTTAGAAATAGCCAAAATAAGTAAGTTTTAAACCATATTTATACAGCCCCTTTCACAAATAAAAAAACAACACAAAGTGCTTCACAAAAAACTTTTGTTTATTTTAAGTGTAAAACAAATCGCACATTAAACATTATTCTTTTTTTCTTTTTCTAGCTGTGGGAATCCAGATGAAGTTGGATTTTTTTCAGAAGAAATTTTGGACAGCCAGCCGACAGGTAAACAAATTTGACTTAGCTTTCCAACTAAAACCAGATTAAAAGTAGAGGTGTGTGTTGTTGCTAAAAAGCACTCTGAAAAAATTTGCTCTACAATAACTTAAATATTAAGCATTAAGCGTCCCTTATATTATAGATGAAGATTGATACAGTAAAATTAAACTGCATCTAAGTTATTCTGAAGTTATTATAGAATTACCATTTGTCATTTTGATGTAAACATACAGTGTGCTGCGCTGGATGGGAAGTGTTCCATCAGCTGCGATGATGAGGTCTGTACACAGTCTATACCTACATTTCATCTTTCACATGTTCAAAATTGCTGCTAATGTTTTTTGTATTTATTGTTTGCTCTTTATCAGAATATTAATTGCTATCTTATTGACAACAACGGCTTCATATTGGTAGCAGAGGACTACACTTTGGTAAGTCTTACAACAGTGAAATAACTTGTTTTCATTCATATGATTTGGCAGCACATTGAAAACTTCAGATGTACAAAGTGCTTCCATGTCAGCAGCCATCTTGTCACTCCAAATATCAGACCTCTGGCAGTATTTGGCCTTGGTGGTCACATGTTCTTTTCAGCTGTCCTTCACGATTTAAATTTAGACGCAAATATCATAGAAACTGTGGAATCCAAACTATTTGCACATTTAACTATAGAGAATTACAAAATACAATTATTATTACAAAACATTCTGTGTTTAAATGTTTTTTTGGGTTTTTTTTTTTCAGACTGGGAAATTCTTTGGTGAGGCCGAAGGAGCAGTTATGAACAAGCTTCTGCTGATGGGCTCTTTTAACAGGTATTTGTTTCTGACATCTCAAGTGAACTGTGGCTGTATGGAAGTCATATTATGGACTTTAT
>JAPMNZ010863789.1:0-10160 GCA_029875035.1 Pomatoschistus microps
TACATGCCCCATCAATCGATCAGTCAAATAAAAGGGTGTGCATTAAATGGTATACTCACTAGACTTTTGGCAGGAAAGAGACGATTCTGTCTTGAATTTCAAGGTAAATACCAAAATCTTCTGCTCACTTGATCCCTGGTTTCTAGATCAGCTTTATCCCATAGAAATCCTTATAATAAAGATTAAGAAAATATTGTTACATAATATAAAGGGAGGGGAAAACACAAAATGCAGCAGGCAAAAAACCAACAAAATCCACTAGGAAAAATCATCGAATAAAACTTTAAAAGAAGATCAAATATATCTTCAATGTGATCTGTCCCAGACTAAGTTAATGTTGGTGGCAATGGCAAAACGAGGAAAGAGGAAGGAAAGAGTTTGTATAACGGAAAACCTACCGAACAAACGAGATTCATTACAGTTACATTGTTAAACCAGGGATTTGCAGTAATATTATTTGGACTGTGGCTTTACAGCAATAGTAGATGTCACTCAGAGTAAACCTCTTTCATTGTAAGCCTGTAAGTATGCATCAGAAGGTGTGGTGTTTTTTTCAGTTATACTAAAATGCTAAAACACTTTGTCAAAGAACCACACTAATTACCTCCAAATAAAACCGTATTTGTGCCATCTGCTTTCGTTACCTCTGCTTTTAAAACAATGTTTTGCCTTTCTGATCAAACAGTATGTGTTAAATTAAAAGAGTTGCTATTTTATCATTGTGTTTTTGAGTCATTTAAGGATAGAACATCAATGATGAGGAAGAAAACTGGGTGTGCTTACAAAACAGGAGGTGTTTGTTTGTGTCTGTCACCGCTGCACTGTGTTATGGGGCTGAGAGCACCAGTGCATTATTCACTCCTAGAAACTGGCAAAGGATCTAACACTAACAATACAGATTTCAGGAAATAAAAGAGACGAGTAAAAGCATACATAACCTAATGCGGAAAGTTGTCCTATTAGTTTCAATGGAGGCTGTAACTCTCACAAAAGTTTGATTTGATTTTTTTGTCCCTAACTAGTGATGAGTACCCTTCAATGGTTTCCAGTGCGCACGCAGAGCCCTCAGAGGTCTCGGCGTCCTCTGTCTGCACGAAACATTTTTGTGTCTCATTTATGTTGGAGAAAAGTGATCCACGTCAATGGACACAAAGAGTAGTTAAAGAGGTGTGGCGCCCAGCTGTGTGGTGCACATTTGAGCTAATAAAATGGGCACAGGAGAAAAGACTTTGGAACACAAGTGGTCAGGGCTCGTAAAAGCTCGGCCAGGGAAGAGGTCATCGTCCACTCATCACATTAACATCTCAACCAAAGCAGCACATTTACATCACTGTTATTCAAACGCTCATATCTGCTATGTGTCTTTGTAAATGTAAAATTTAGATACGTTTCTAAAAAGACAACTCAGGAAGGACACAGGGGACTATTATATTCCTCAGTATGGTGCTTTTGCAAATGAAACTCCTGCGTAACTCTATCGTGGATTTTATGTAACATTTGAGGCATGAATTTGAATAGATGCATAAAGGTGAGAGTACTTGTAAGCAGGCAGAGCTTTTACTTTTATTCAAGTGAATAAACTAATGGGTATGAGCCTTTCTTATTGTCAAATTGTATTGGTGTTTAATTTCACTCACAAACCTTCAGAAATTTGCCATTTGTGATTTTTGTTGCCTGTTTTCCACATGAGGAGCCATATCATATATTAATTCGGACCAGCCATAAGATATAAAGCGGGAGGCCAGAATGACATGGATGGAATGGATATATAATTCCGAAATCAACATGCTCCCTATAACTTACCACAAACGGACCACTTATCTGGTTCAAAAGTAATGGTCTTTCTGTAAAGCGAAACGCTTTGACATCCCTTAAGAGCAGGATTATTCTAATATATGTAAATCTTTGGGGCCCAAAATGCAGCCTTCTTTCCTCCACATCCGGTAAAAGGAAAAACAAATGTCATTATTCACTGCACAACTCCCCAAACAAAACTACGGCTCTCTTATTTGCGCATTTGTTGATATATTTCTTTGTATTCTTGACTTGACCTTTTCACTCCCATCCATCAACAGATAGCATCTCCCTTTGGTTGCCCCAAGTGTTTTAAAGATAGCAAGTGGACAGAATGCCAACATATTTCCCCCAAAAATATGGTTTTTCTAATTTGTTTTTCAATGTGAAAGAAAAAGTTTGAGCAGAGATGTTGTGACTCAAGGGAACTCCTTTCAGAATTGAATTCTGAGAGGAATTTGAAAAGTCTCAATGAAAAAGCTCGGCCAGATTAATGCTTCTAGAGTTCTTGCAAATGAAGAAACTGATTCAATACGTTTCATGTTGCTTATCACTTGCTTCAGACTGTCATGTTAAAGGAAAATATAAATAATCCTTTGCAACTAAAGAATTTGTCATATTGTGAATGCAATGTCATTCTATTCTACAACATAAATGAATGAATCAGCAAAATGTTGGGAAAGATGTTACAAATGATGAATTTGCATATTACAAATTGAACACAAGGTTTCTTCTTATTTAGACAACCCTGTTTCTCGACTCGCTTTGCAGGAAGTTGCATGAGATTAAACAGCATCATTTTTTGCAGACCGGCAAACCGACTTCCCTGTCATGAGAGGAATAAACAATCTGACAGCTGACAGATACCTGACATCTCTGAGTTGACAAGGCATCTTCATGAATAAGAACATATTCTACATCACACAAACCACTCATTTGAACGTCATTAGGAAAAGACATGTCCAAAACTTGACAGACATCATAAAATATGTTTCACTACAGTATCTCTCCAGCTTGGATCTATGGTGAGTTTCTCGCCAGGTTTTAGGCATTCTGCTCACATATTACACAGAAGGGTCATTGCTATCTTTAATGCAAATTACAATTAGTATTATTCATAGCAATATGATTTCTCTTTGTCTTTCAATTCCATGGACCTCAAGGCAACCTTGAACTAATTGTTGTTAAGAGCAATTTGTCTAATGTTTTGAATGCAGAGGTGTCACTGTGGCTGGTGGAAAGTTCAAAAGATTTTGCTACATCCAAATACCAAGCATAAATGCTATGATCTGTTACTACCACCTCCCAATTATTTTAGGTCTATTTGGTACTTTTCAGTATATATAAATGTTACTAGAAATTTGAATTGGTATTAAACATACTGTTGATTTATTACAAATACAGTCACTGCTTCCTGTTTTGATAATTGAGTATTTCAGATGGCTGAGGCTCCCCACAAAATAGCCTCTTTCAACAGCATTTTACTCCAACAATAAGGTGATAAACCAGCATTTCTAAGACCATTTGCCTCGGTAAATTTGCCTTAACACGCGGAAAGTCACACAATATAGGATTAACGTGGGAGAATAGACCCAACACATGTAGTCACACACGGCACATTTGAGACAAAACACTATAACACATAATAGCCTCTAAATGAACCATCTCTCCAGCGTTCGGCAAGGGAGCTGACAATAGCAGCTTGCCGTCGCTTGTGCCGTTGTGAAATGAGGAAAAGAAACAATATAAAGTATCAAAGGCGCAATGTCTACAAAGGATTCACGACTCGCAGGAAGCAGTGTTGGAGGATTCTTTCTGCAGAAATGGTTGAAGGACATTTATGCAAGTCGAACCTATTCAATGCAAGTCAAACATAAAGCTGCATACTTCCATGGCAACTAATTACAATGACACACAATTATATGCTTGTTTGCAAATTAGAAAATTATGTGTTATGTGTGTGAACAAAACCAACCACAACACTGGCCAATATATACATTATAGCCAAGATGTCGGTATTAAAGGTAAGCCTTATGGACTTACCGCTCACAAATGAATTCATTCCTCTAGCTCTTATCAACCGCAGGTCAAGAGCCAGCAGCATATAGCTATTTCCAGCTCTGATAGATGCAGCTATTGCTCTTGACAGCACCAGCATCGTTGACACAAACCACCCAAACCAAATTTCCTGCAGATTTGGCCCTGAGCAACAAAAAGAGCACTAAAATAGAAGTTGATATCAGATGCACGTTTAACAGGCTGTCAGAGGAGTGAAACATGCCAAGTTTTACATTTGATCAATGTGTCTCTAAACCTCATGAGACAAGGGATATTATTGTTGTACCTGCATTGCTGGACAGATGCCATTCTCTCTGCAGATGCATATTAAAAGTGTACAAACTTTTTTCCAGGGTAATTGCAATGCTGTGATGCCAAGGACAGTGCTTTTGTTATCAGGCCTATAGCCAACAGAACAGATATAAAAAAAGAAATACACTGATACAAAAGGAATCATCACACTCTTAAATTGTTTTATTCTTCATATAATCATTATTATTATTTTCTCAGGATTAGCCTTAAATATTGTTTCCTGCTACAACGATGCTCATTAAAATGTAATCTAATCTGCTCATGGTAAATACTCTTCTTCTATGGTTAAAACTCCAGTACCTCTTCAATTTGTTGAACATTTTTCTGGTGCATGTTTGTCTCTGTGGAGATGCTATCCTTTGCCAGGGATGTTTTAACTTAATCTATAATTCGCCAGTGATAAGCAGTGACTATAGAATGATATTAACCAAGAATAGAATTCTTCCAGTCATTTCTCATTTTCATATTCCATAAAGGTTGTTGTTTTGAATTTGTTTTTAGATTTCTCCATAAAGTCATCTCTTTTAAATCAATACACGGTCTCTTCAAGGTGGTACAAACATACTGTACATCTAAGTTAAATTGTTATTATGTCCAGTCTGGTTTCCGTCCTCTTTCCAACACAGAAATGTCTCTCCTCCTATGACCTTTTCCATTCAGCTGACTCTGGCTCATGATCCATCGTCTTGCTTGATCAGTGTTCAGCTTTTGACACCATCTCTCCTCCCATCCCTCTGTCTTCAATTAGCATCACCTGCACAGTCTTTTCCTGTTGTCACCAAATCCCAATTTATCCAGCTCTAATCCTTCACCTTACATGTGGTTCCCATCACCATAGGTGTTCCCCAGGGTTCTGTTCTCGGTCATCTGCTGTTCATCATCTACTTCCTCCCAATGGGTTAGATCTTCCGCAAACTATCCATCCAATTTCACTGTTACGTGGAGGACTCCCAGTTCTATCTCTCGAGCAAACCCAATGCTACACATGCACTTCCTCCCAAACTAAAAATGTAAAACAGAACTGATGTATTATACATTCAAATTATCATTATCATGATTTTCAATATCCAGCTCTAACTAATTAGAATGCTGCCTTATATTTTATCGCTACAATATTGCAAGTATAGTATCAATATTAAACTGTGTATATATTTGCAAACAGAATGTATGTATGTCTGTAACTTGGATTGGAAACACCTCTCTCTCACTCTCTCAATGTGATAAAAGATCTCATGTCTTGTTTAGCATGCCAACAATTAATCCAATCCTAACACAAAGCTTTTACACTTGATCTTTGTTTAGCTGCACTGATGTGATTGCAAAACGGCTTCAATCGATTGGCTGTAATGTAATAACAATATGGATACAAAGAGTCTGTAAATGTGAGTATTAGTTTTGGAGAAAAAGTTACGGTATGAATAGAACAATGTAATCGATGTGGCAGTGACTTTTCACAGAAAGAGAGGTAACAGTGCATCGACTGCAGGCAGCTCACACACTCAATCAGATTAACTAATGAAGCTATTATTGATCCAAAATGGGGCGCTTGGCCGGCACAGAACTGGCCATTAAGTGGTTCTTCCTTTCCCTTGGTCATGCTCAAATGCCACGGTCACTGTTTGCGACTTGACAGAGTTTACTGATGTTTGTGTGGAGGAGACTAATCACTTGTATCTCTGAGCAGCAGCTTGTTAAGAGTCAGCAGCAGATTAACCTGTCATTATTGACCGTCTGCACATTAACAAAAAATACACCCCAATATTATCTCTCTTGGGTCCTAAAAACAAAATGTAATTAGTCATGACATAAATTAGTTTCAGAATCCTGATTATATCTGTCATTTCAATTTGGATGTTGCATTTTTATTTGGCCTCAGGGGGTCTTAAGGTAGTAGTTTGTGTTGTGCCAATCTCAAAGAAAGTTGTAAAGAGGAAAGGTTTTTTTGTTTCATTTGTAGAAACCACAAGCCTAGCCAGGCCTTAGCCATCTGTAAACCCTGGCCAATTATCATTTCCCTACCTGTATGTCTGGGTCTGATCCTAGTGGCTGCGGTTACCTCGGTTGTATCCCATCCGACCATTCAGCGAGTGGGGGTGGCGGGTATTGTAGGTAGGTGTTGCGACGTCAAGAGTTTGCGCTAAATTTGCTGGTTGTAGTTTGGCAATGGCGGCGGATGCCATTAAATTAATTATTCTGGCTCTGGTTAATATCAAGAAATTGAAGCCGGAACATCAGGAATGTTTAGCAAATTTTATTACAGGAAAATATGTTGTGGCTCCGTTAGTGGCAAAGGAGATGGCGAGGCTAAATGCTTAATGCCTCACTCACTCGGGAGAATTACATACATCACGGCAAACTCAATCTGCAAAACGAGTTAACCCCTCCCATCTAAGGACTGAGCTCAATTGAGCAAATCCAGACCTTAGTAAGAAATGAAATTAGTATGATGGTGTGGTAAAACCAGGCTACCCCTAGCATGTAATCATGAATTGTCTAGTCATTGTTGTCAACAGTATTGACTACTAAAACTAGTATTGAAACTAGATACTCTTTTCAAAAAGTTGATACAAAAAAAAAATCAGGACATAAACAGAAACACATAAACAGGACTAAAGTGAGGCGTCATTTGGGAATCTCTGCTGAGTTTTTGAATCATTTTGATCTCCAAACTAGTTTGAAAACAAGTGGAGTGGATGCCTCTGGCACCACCTTTAGCTGGTCCTGTCTAGAAGACAGGAAGTACTGTGTTAAAATTGGAAACTGTTTCTCATTTGGCCCTGTTCTGTAGAGTTCCACAGGGGTCGATCGGACTCCTGTACATGCTGATGTTAGGTCAGTTAATGAGTAATAAAAACTATGCAAAAAAACATGGAACAGTGGACTCACTCCTTCACTGCATCCAACAGATCAGTGAGTGGCTGCAAAACACAGGGAACAGCTTCCTGTTGGTTCGCAGAGTCAGGAGGCAACATTTCAGATTTATGCAGCTAAAATCTGGAGCAGTCTTTTGGAAAATGTGAGACAAGCTTCTACTCTGACAATGTTTAAATTCGGGTTGAAAGCAGTTCTATTTAGCTGTGCATAAAACTGAAGGATTGTATTCACACTCGTTATTAATGTACTGTGTGTATGTTTTTAATGTCTTAGAAATGTTTAGATTATCACAATTGTATCAAAATCAATATTGAGTATCAAGTCTATTTCTTATTGTCGGGATCAAGTTTGTTATAATGTTATTGCAACAACTCTAGTAACACAAAAACATTTCATTTCTAACACTCAGCACAATATAGTATTGTCCATTCGATATTTCTATTTTTAATCTTAAAGTATCATTACCTCGGATTATGCAGTCTTCTCTTTTGATACAAAATCTTTGATGCAGTAAATCATACCATTCTGGATGCTGGTTAAACTGTAGATAGAGAAACAAAAAGACATTTGTAAAATTACTCTGCATTGTGACACAACGTCTCGGAATAAAGTGATGCTTGAAAGAAATCTTAAATGACTTGAGAACTACTGGAGTTGGAGAGATCCTGCTAAGTCTGTATTCCAAGCTGGTAACCATGTAGCACATCAACACTGACGCCGTCTTTTCCTCTGAACTTGAAATGCACCCACCATAATTAGGCCCGATGTGGGACAGAGAAGGTGGGGTTAGCGGGAGGGTTTGTGTCGGCAGCATCCACAGCTGTCAGAAATGCACTGTATACTTTTATAGCCCCAGTTCACAGACACACAACGTTGTTTGTTCCCATGCTCATAGCGGGAGAGGTGTCACAGAAGCCTCACTACACGTCAAAATAGGAGTGCAAGTTCTTTTATCAAAGTAAAAAGCAGCAGGATCGTTACAATTTCTTCGATATGACATGATGTATTGTGATTCATTATTTCACTGGCATTCATCAGTCATGGCAAATGGTTGCAAACACTCTCAAGAGATGAACAAATATCAGGTAAGGGAGAAAATAAGAACCAACGAATCTTATGCCTCAATCTGTTTTTATTATTATTCAGTCTTGACCACTGAACTTCCGCATTATGACCAAGATGTTATTATTTAGTAATTGAACACCATGCTCCAGGCACACCACTTTCACACTATAAAAGGGAAAATAGTTCCTTTTCTTGTGCTGGTGCATTGAGGCACGAAAAATATTGCTTTGCAGTTAACTTCTAATCAAATTGCATTAGGTTTCCACAGTCAGTGCCTCCACTCCATTTGCACAAGCTATCACAGACAACCTACATAAATTTCACACCAGGGCCTGGTCCGACACTCAGCGTGTGCAACTAAAGAAACATTTTGTGATCAGACAAGCATGATTATGTGTTTACAGCACAGCAGTAAATTATTACATTTGCAGCAAATGGAGTTTACACTGTGACAGTTATTTTTGCAAACTAGTTTTACAAAATGTCAAAGATGTGCCCCATTTGTCATCGAAATATAATTAACCAGGACCTTCCTGCCATATTAAATCTCATAACTAAATCAATGCATAATTGATCATTACAATCAGTGCATTCATTAACTCAGTGGAGGTTGAATAATTAACACTTATATGGTTGAATTTTTGATACAAATGTAGTAACATTGATCAGCAGTCTAAACTTAAAAAATAAGACTTTATGTTCAGAGTATGAGGGAGGGGAGTGTGATTGAAAGCACCATAGAGCTGCTGAGTGCAGTGTGAGGTCAAATGCAGCATAGTAATGAGCTACTAACATTTTGGAAGCCATGTTGATGCACATTTTGGTACAGCCTACTTTTCTCCTTGTTCATCTTTTTAAAACAATGTGATTTAACAATAGTAAAGGACGTTGCCTAATAATAAGAGAACAATGTGTGTATATAGCTGCAGCTAAGAGTCTGTAATCGCTGCTAAAAGGTGCACTTCTGGATGTTCTGCTTCAAGTGCACTTCAGAATGTGTCCCGAGAGCGCACGTTTGGTGTGTACGTGCTTACTAATGCGCGCGTGTGTGTAAGTGTATGTGAGTGTGTATGTGTGCGTGTGCATGTGCGTGTACGGGATAAAGAGAGTAAAAGAGCGGGCTCTGGAGGAGGGGGCTGAGAGAGACTGAAGGGGGAATTGAAAGGAGGTTTTGAGGAGGTGTTCAGGGGGAGTGGGGGAGGGAGGAGTACAGGAGGGGGGGTCCATGGGCGGGGCCGCACACACCACCCCGCCTCCCTCAGTACGAGCGCCTCTCACTACCTGTTCAGTGTCCACAAGCCTCTCCGGTGCCAGCGACGTACGCACGCACACGCACACGGACTCAAGCGGAAAGTGAAGTGAGCTGCCGTCAAGACACACCAGGACCTCAGTAACAGCGCGAACTCAACCAAAACCACTGCCCGCAGTCTCCCAGCGCAAGGTTTCAGTTTCAACCAGGATTTTTTTGAAACAACTCACCAAAGATGCACTTGTTGTCCGCCGGGCTCCTGGGCTCTCTCCTCTTCGCGGGGCTTCTGAGTCAAGGTAAGCTTTTGTCTCGCGAGGTGTCGTGGTCACGTATGGCGCAAAGTAGCAGGTGCAAAAACTCAAACCTTTTTTTTATCTTTATTTTTTTATTTTTTTATTTACTATAACAATGGTGTACTAAAGATGAATGGCTTATATGGAAGTTTGTTTAGATGCTAGACTAAAAGACATTTCGCAGATAAGATCTTAAACAAAACTTTGAATTTCTCTCTCTCGCTATCTCTCTCTCTCTCTCTATATATATATGGGGGGTTTTTTTTAAGTTGGTCTAGTTTTGTGTATTTGTACCATAGGAGATTGATGATGTACGTCCTCTATGCTATTTAGCTCAATGAAAATGTGCTAAACTTTACTTCTCTATCTAAAATGGTGTCCTTGCTGTGCTGTGTTTGGCACGAGACCGGCTTTATTGTAACCAGTATCGTTCATTCATCTGGTAGGCCTACTTCTGCCACCGTATTGTCCTGAGATGGGAGAGGCTCTGAGGTAGTTTTAGCCACCCCCCCCCC